>CATIWF010169157.1:0-27987 GCA_949630135.1 Balakata baccata
TTTATTTATTTTAATTAATGAATTTATTACATAATTTCTTAAATAAAAAATCAATTTTATTTTTGAATAAGTATTTTTTATTTTACTATTTTTTAGAAAATATTTATGTAATAAATTATATAATAAAAAGGTCATTTAACTACTTTCATTATACCAAAACTCTTGCAATTTATTTTCTCAACTTTTATTCATTAATTCTTTGTAAGGGTTCAATTGTTAGCCTTAAACACTTGGGTGTATCTTGTAATTGGGTAGTATATGAGCCAAATTACAAGGAATTGGTTGATGTGTGAACCATTAAAACACAAAGGAAATTTGGGTTGAATTTAGCTTTGTGAAAACACCTAGTTGGGAGTGAGCTAGTTAAAACTCTATTTGTAATCCAAGGTATTAAATAAGTGAATACTCAATTGCGATTGGAAAGAGAAATAGGGTTAGTTAACACCCAAACCTCTATAAAAGAGTTTCTATCTTCTCTAAACCTTTCTCTTATTTACGTGTGCAAGAATTTTTATTTTACCACCAATTCGTTCCCCCCCCCCCCCTCCTCTTCTTAGTAATTGTTTGGGCAACAATTGACATTAGAGCAAGGTCTAGAATTCAAACTTCATTAGCTCTATTAAAGATAAGCAATGGCCAAAAAGGATTCCAAAGCCTTAAGCCTTATAAACAATAGCTTAAGAAGGATTCCAAATCCTTAAACTTTACTTTTATGGGTCCAACTATGCCCATTGAAAGTTTAGGATGGAAGCATACTTGGATAGTGAAGGCACTGATGTTTGGGATAATATTTGTAAGGAGTGGACACTACCAACAAAGAAGAATGATGGAGGAGAAGAAGAAATCCTTCCAAGGGATGAGTGGACCGAACCACACAAGAAGGCTAATGGCAAGAATAAGAAGGTCATGGTCATTCTAGCATGCTCTCTTTCTCTTGAAGAATGTGGGGAGTTCAGTAGTGTCCAACCGTAAATAGCATGTGAAGGACCTTGGAAAACTACCATGAAGGCACCAAGCAAGTCCATTTAAGAAATGTTCAACTTCACATGAACGAATATGAGCTCTTCAAGATAAAGCCTAGTGATACCATTACCGATATAACAAACCGCCTACTCTCCATTATCAACAACATGAAGAAATATGAAAGAAATACAAATCTTGAGGAGGTCAATAACAAGATATTGAGAATTCTTCCCATGAAGGACTATGGCTTAAGAATAGCGAGTATAAAATAAGCTAATAAGGATTTGAGGACCATTCCTACCGATGTGCTCATTGGCAAGCTTCTAACACATAAGATGGCTCTTAGAAGCGAAAAAAAAGTCTCTTGCACTTTAGGCAAGCACCACATCCTCCAACGTTCAAGACTTAGACTCATTAGTGATGATGGGGTAAGTGAAGAAGAGAATGAGAAAATAGCCATGCTCTTAAGGAAGATGAAAAAGATGATAGTCAATAAGTATGAGACTATTAAGAACTACAAGCAAAGAACTTCAAGGTTCAAAGGCTCTTTATCCAACTTTAACAAAAATAAAGACATGAAGCGCTATGAATATAGGAGGAAAGGCCACATCAAATCCGAGTACCTCAAGCTCAAGAGGTACAAAGGCAAGTCTTATAAGAATAGAGGGAATAAAGGCCACAAAGCTACATGAGATGATCCCTCATCAAGTGATATCAAAAGGTTGTGAAAGAGCTAAAAACTTCTAATGCTTCTCTTAAGAAGTTATTGGATGAGTTTTCATCTAGACCCTTAACTAGTGATTTATTAAAAGAAAACAATATTTTGAAAAATGAAGTTGAGGAGTTAAGACTCTCTATTTCTAAATTCGCAAAGTGAAGGAGAATTTGGATACCCTCATTGTATTCCAAATACCTCCCTTGGTAAGACATTACTTAGGTTTCAATGGTGCATCATCTTCATCCACACCTAGTACTATTTATGTTAAGACATCTATACCATAAACCTCTTTTTTGAGGTAATTACCCCTAAGGCAAAGAACAAAACACAAAACCCCATACTCAAAGTAAGAGTAGTAAAGGCTCACATGGCTCAAGAGGGAGACATCAAAAGGCTAACCATGCCTTCTTATATAAGAGGCATGCACCTAGAAAAGCACCCACTACATACGAATATGTTTGTTGTTGCACCACTTCTTTTTATGCCTTAAACAAGAAGGCTGTGAGGCCAAAACCCTAAGTAAAATGGCAAGGGTCTTTTAAAGGTAAAAATGTCATTATTGCATGGGGTTTGGGCATATAAACATTTATTGCTTGATAAGGAAATCCCATTAGGATTCTTCCAAGACTAACCCACAAGGACCCAAGTTTGTCTGGGTACCTAAGAACTAAACTTGAATTTTTGTTTTGTAGGTATGCCTTAAGTCCACAAGTAAGGAAAATGTGTGGCTTTTGGATAGTAGATAGTCAAGGCATATGACTAGAAACAAAAGCCTTTTCACAAGTATTAAGAGTGTTGATAAAGGTAAAGTTACCTTTGGAAACAGTACTAAGGGTAAGGTAATTGGTAATGGTTCCATAGAACTCAATGGCATTTCTATTATAAAAGATGTGATGCTTGTTTATGGTTTGAAACATAATCTTTTAAGTGTGAGTCAATTATGTAATAAATGAAACCAAGTCATCTTTAGCTCCAATGAAAGTCTTATGACCTCACTGAATGGTCAAGAGATATTCAAAGGAGAAAGAGATAGCAATACTTAAGTTATTAACTTATACAAGTTGACTAATGTTTTATCTAGTTGTATTATGTCTATTAGTGAAGAATCTTGGCTATGGCATAAAAGGCTTAAACATGCAAGCATGGATTTAATTCAAAGTCTTAGTAAGGATGAGCTAGTAAATAGGCTCCTAAAGGTCAAGTATTTGAAAGATAAGACTTGTGAGCCATGTCAAAAGGGAAAGTAATGTAAATCATCATTCAAGCTTAAAAACGTTGTAAGTACTTCAAGACCTCTACAACTATTGCATCTTGATTTATTTGGTCCTTGTAGAGTTGTTAGCTTGGGTGGTAAATATTATGCAATAGTTATAGTTGATGACTATAGGTTTACTTGGGTAGTTTTTTTAGCTTATAAAAATAATGCTTTTGAAAATTTCAAGCACTTTGCTGAGAGGGTCTAAAATGAAAAAGGATACTTTATCTCTAAGATTAGAAGTGACCATGGAAAAGAGTTTGAAAATGATCTTTTTGAAAATTATTGTTTAGAAAATGGTATTTCACATGATTTTTCTACTCCAAGAACTCCTCAACAAAATGGGGTATTGAAAGAAAAAATATAACACTGATATAGATGCCTAGAACTATGCTTAATAAGTATGGTTTCTCAACCAACTTTTGGGCAGAAGCCGTTAATACTGCTTGTTATATTTCAAACCGTGTTTTTAATAGACTTATTTTAAATAAAACCTCTTATGAACTTTAGAATGGAAGAAAACCCAAGATCTCATAACTTAGAGTATTTGATTGCAAATGTTTTATATTAAATACTAAGGATAACCTTGGAAAATTTGCCTCAAAATCGGATGAGGGTATTTTTCTTGGATACTTCACCTCTAACAAAGCTTATAGGGTTTTCAAAAAAAAAAACCTTAGTTGTAGAAGAGTCTATGCATGTTAATTTTGATGAATGTTGTAGACTTGATCTTGGGAAGGGTATTTCTTTGGATGGTGTTCTAGATACAAAGGAGAATGTCAATCTTAATTAAGAGGAATATGGAGAATCATCAAAGAAGGATGATCTTATTGAGGAATAAGAAAGCAACATCAAGAGAAAGAACAACCTCAAGTCCAAGAGCAAGGAACCAATCAGCTACCAAAGAAGTGGAAATTTGTAAGAAACCACCCAAAAGATCAAATAATTGGTGATTCTACAAGAGGTGTAAGTACTCGTTCCAAGCTACTTAATTCTAATCTCGCTTTTCTATCTCAAATTGAACCAAAGTCAATTGATAAGGTTTTGGATGATGAAAGTTGGGTGATTGCTATGCAAAAAGAACTCAACCAATTTAAGAGAAATAAGGTTTAGACCTTGGTTCGAAGACCTAAGGACTACCTAATTATTAGTAGTAAGTGGGTCTATAGGAACAAGCTAGATAAGGATGGTAACATTACTAAAAATAAAGCAAGATTGATTGCCAAAGGGTATAACCAAGAGAAAGACATTGACTATGATGAAACCTTTGCTCTTATGACAAAATTAAAAGTTATACGTATTTTATTAGCGTATGCATGCCATATGAATTTCAAGATTTTTGAGATGGTCTCTTAATTACTGGGATAAGGTGTATCATAAAGTTATTAGTAAGTTTTACTCATACCAGAAAATAAGAGAGCTTAGAACAAAAAACAAAACTTCTACTAGAGGGATTCTGAAACCTTCCATGAAGTTTGGAACAAATTCGAGATGATATTACTATAGTGCCCCCAGCAGCGTAAGTAGAAATTATTATGAGTGATGACTGATAATAAAACTAATTAATATGTGAAAATAAAAAAAACAGTAATTTAGATAAAATTATATTAATCTAGCATAAATATAAAAACAATGTAATTCCAATAGAAACAATGTTTGAAGAATTGAAATTACATAAGAGATAAAAAACAAAAAAAAAAGCTACCTGATATATAATTTTGTACTTCTAGTCATAACTTAAATAGAAAGAATTCAAAAAAAAGTAATTAAGAAGAAAGTGGCAAAAAGAACAAATGCAAGAAAGCAATTTTAAAGTGAGTTTTGTGGTCTCGTAGAAGAAATGGTGTGATTATCTAAGAGTTAAATTCTTAGTACAAATGAAAAATAAATTAAATGAAAACTTGAGAGTCTGAGAAATGTAATAGTTTAAAAAAAAGCTTTTACTTTTATTAACTGTGAAATCAAAGGTGTAGTTGGAAACTAAGAAAACAAAGAATTAAATATTAAGAATTTTATAAAATAAATAAATAAAACTTTAATGGATCCTTAACCAATATTTATAAGCCTATATTAAAGTAAATATTGAGGATATATAATTTTAATTTAGTTCAAACTCCTAAATAAACACACTAAGCATAGAAAAATTCTTATGTAGACTAAGTCTATCACATTATCCGTAGACTAATATAATCATACACTAACATACATTTAGTTGTTTTATTTTCATTGGTTGGTGTAAAAATAAAATTAAAACAATTAAATGCATAACATTGTGTGATTAGATTAGTTTAGTAGATATTGTCTTCTTAAAAAAATTTTCTAAGCATATTATATAGAAACAAATTTAAAAGAAATCAATAGGAAGCCCCCCTTTGGCCCCATTTGGATCCACCCTTGAGTGCCCCCATTATAGGTTTTCATTGCCTATAGTAACTCAAGCATTGTATGATGGGCTATCCCAACAATATCAGTGTATGATAAACAATGCAGCTGGGGGCAGAATGGGAGAGAGGATAGCTGAGGAGCTGTATAATATCTATGAAATACTAGGTGTAAATTCTCAGCAAAAGAGTGTTAGAGAAAGAAAGGCAGTTATTAATGAAATTTCAAGCGGCAAAGAACTGACATCATAGATAGTTGAACTAACCAAACAAGTTAGGATATTGGTCAATAATATAAATACGCCTACAAATGAGGTATGTGGTATTTGTCAAGTTTATGGTCATGGGGCTAACACTTGTCCTACTTTGGATATTTTTACAAGTATTGATTTTGAGCAAGTCAATGTGACGAATTCCTTTTAGCCAAGACCAATGAACAACCCATATTCCAATACTTACAATTCAAGCTGGAGGAATCACCCTAATTTCTCTTAGCAAACGAATGATCAATAGCCCCAGCAATAAAGAAATCAGAATGCTCAGTACCATACTCTCAGCAATCAACCAGTTTTTCCTACGCCCAATCAAGCTGGACCTTCAAATATACTAAGAAAACCTTCTTTGGAAGAGACACTATAGAGTTTTATAGTAGCCACCCATAATAATATTGATAGAATAGACAAGAGGGTGGACTCTATACTTCTTAAAATGGTTGGAAATTCAAGTTAGACAGATAGCTGAAGCGGTACAAGAGAATCGGAAAGGAAATCTACCTAGTCAACCGGAGCAAGCCCAAGCTATAACAGCGCTTTAAAGCAGTAAGGTATATGATAACAAGGTTAAGGTAGCTAATTATTATTCAAATTCTTTAATTTTAGGTGACAATATGGATGAGGAAGATAAAGCGGTGCAGTCAGAAGATGGGATATGGGAAGCTAGGCAAAAGAAAGAGGAGCCTCACATGGAGCCATACAAGCCTCCAATTCCCTTTCCTGGCCGCCTTAGAGAGAACAAAAAGGATAAGGAGTTTTCTAATATATTTAAAATGTTCTCTAAGGTAGAAATTAACTTGCATTTATTGGATGTAATTAGGAACATGCCTTCTTATGCCAAGTTCTTCAAAGAGTTAGATTCAGTAAAGATAAGGTATGACAAAGTAATGGTTACGGGGATAGCGAGTGCAGTCATTCAGCAACAACAACCTTAGAAGATGAAAGATTATGGGGGCTGCACTGTGGACATTACCATAAGGGACAAAAAGGTAGCAAGAGCTATGCTCGACTTGGGTGTAAGTATAAACCTGATGCCTTACTCGATTTATACACAATTAGGTTTAAGAGAGTTGAAACCTACTACTATGTGCCTTCAGTTGGCTGATAGGTCAATCAAGTATCCCTAAGGTATAGTAGAGGATCTCCTGGTCCAGATTGGTAAGTTAATAATCCCTGCTGACTTTGTTATTCTTAACATGGAAACCTCCCCCTTTAGCCCCTTTAGAGATAAGGAGCAAATCATTCTTCTTGGTAAACCATTCATGGTAACTACCAAAACTATTATTGATGTTGACAATGGTAAGCTCTCTATGACGGTTTTAGGAGAGAGAGTTACATTTAAAGTATTTGATTCTTTATCCCGACCTTCTACTGTTCCTCTTAGTGAATGCTCTTATATTGACTGTTTGGACTTAGTTGTTTATGATTTTTATTTGTAGGATACTGAAACAGAATCAAAAGGAGCTCTGAGTATAAATTACGTAAATGAGGAATCTTGTGAGGATGAATGTGACACCCCACTTATATACTAGGAATGATCCCAATATATAAGTAGAATGCTACAAAACTAGCTAAATAAACTTGTGCAAATTTAAACCTTTTCATATAACAACTTAGTTCAATATTCATACTCAATTTGACTTTATCTTTTTTTATCACATATCACTTGCCACATATTTTGTATTACTAAAATTAACTAATTTACGGCTTAGAAGCCTTATACATATTCATATAAGTATCAATTTTATCACAGAATAAAACATTTTCTTCACTATGTACAAACATATTAACTAGCCCTGTGTACATAGATAAAATGGAATACAAAAGTGTATTGTCACCGACCCACAAACTGGGTCTCAATGTCTCCTCTAAAATGGGCTTCGACTCTTCTTTATCAACTTCAGATCTATTATATATAAGCTCTTGAACCTGCGTGAGAAAAACTTATGCTAAGCTATTTCTAGCTTAGTGGTACATATAAACGTCTAGATTCTCCTATATAACCACACAAAAACATGGCATATATTTAAAATAAACATTTCCATGGTATATAGAGAATGAGCATACAATATACAAGGTTTACATATTTAATTAACAACACATATTGATTATTAATTCAACTTCACACAATGTAAACATTGTTTATGTCATGCCAAACTCATATGAACAATTCCAATGCTTTTCATATCACACTTTTTAATTATTAGCTTTAGTCTCGTTCATGGACTATACTGATACGAGGTGTGGAGTAGGGGCACTCATATTGTTTTAGCCACCCTACTCATCATAGTCTCAAGTCAAAGGCACTCGTGGAGCTTCAACCACCTTGACTGATCATGGTCACATCATCTAAATACAAATAGAATCAGGAGCATTCGTTAAGCTTCAACCATCATGTCCTTAATCATATCAATATCAGTACCGTAAACCCCCTAAATATTGCACCATCTATCCTAAACTGGTCCTCAGTAGAGAATTGGGCAATTGAAGCCATTAATTATTTATTTCCAACATGTTCATATTTGCCATAATCAATATACCTCTTACACAGGTAAATGCATCATCATGTTCAAAATCATGTAACTATATGATATTTCATTGTACAAAATCATGAAATAGTTATTGGCATGCTTTAATCATGTTTGGGAATCATAAAAACACATAAAATTGTCATAAGACAGTCACGGGCATGACACTTTGAGTCACGGGCATGACTCAAGTGGTCACCTTAGTTGTGACTCAAGTGATGAACCCTTCTACCTCATTTTGGACATTCAGTCACGGGTGTGACTCTTAAAGTCACGAGTGTGACTCCATAAATCCACCAATTTCTAGGTTTTAAACCCATCTTTTTAAGACACATAATACCCAATTATCAAAGCTAATCAATTATACTCATATTTAACAACATTTCAAAGGCTAACAACATGCCCAACAACCAATTTAACATATATCTATTTATAATTAATATTCAACTACCATGTTCATGTTCATTTAATGGTTGTACATACCAATATATTCATTATCACTCATTAATGCTTTCAAATATTGTACTTCTTATACTTAATAACTCATTAAATGTACACATACCATATCATTATTTTCGCATATGCTATATCACACAATACATCATTTTAACATACCATTTACTCAATCCATACATACAAACATGCACAATAGTGAGCAAAAATGTAGATATATACAAATCTCAAAGAACCATCACCAAAAATCAAACTAAGGAGCTTGTTCTGTACTCCTTGATTATCACCTTCCTTTTCACCTTGTTTTCCTATAACAACCATGACCAAATATCATTTCTATGTTTATGAAAGGTATACAAAATCATAAATCTAACCCCATAGCTCTTAAACTAAAGTTATTATGTATGATTCTCTCTCTTTATCATGGTTTCTTTCTTTTAATAACTTCGTAAGACTTCCCTCATCAAGAAACACAACACCTTTCTTCACACCAAAAACCTAAACACATATGTGCTTCTTCCAACCAAAGTAAACAAATCAACCATCCTCAAATCATCATAAAGAAATGGAGAGAACTTGCTTTCCTTACCTTAAAAAGGCAGAAATAAGTATGAACTTAAGGAACAAACCGAGCTCCCTCTTTTCTCTCCTAGCTTCTCCTCTCCACTCTTCTCTTTTTATGTCTCTAACCTTTAATTCCTTGCTAATCTTAGTTTTAATGTAGATTTTAGTATTTAAACACTTAAAACTCATAGAAATATCCTAGGATATTGTCCTTAGGTGCGGGGATCATATCTTGGGGTTTATAGGGTGAATGGTTGAAGTAAAATGAAGAAAAGGCAGTGCAACTTCTTATATAATAGAGGAGTCATGACCGTGACTACTAGAGTCACAACTGTGACTACTTGTGTCATGGGCCTGACACTCTAATAGTCATTAAATTGACTTAAAAGCTTCTAGAATTCTCTATAAAATTCCATTCTACTCGATGATTACAGCTGTGATTCATATAGTCAAGGGTGTGATTGTCTCTCTACTTAACTTTTCGCTCTATTTTAACTTACAGCACCATTCCTAAGCCAAAACTCATCAATATGTCTTACATATACCCCATATATACTCCCCTTTTAATTACCAAATTACCCCTTATTCACCACATAGTCTTCTAGGCTTTACTTCATGGGCATTACAATAAGACACATCTCACACCTAAGGAGAGGGAGAGCACATATGAACCCCTTACATTAGAGTTGAAAGAACTCTCATTGACACTTAAGTATGCCTTTCTGAGAGAAGGAAACACGTACCCAACCATTATAGCTTCAAACCTTTCCTCTAGTGAAGAAAAATCTGTTGTGAGGGAGTTGAGTAGGCTTAGGAAAGCCATTGGGTGGGGAATATCAGCTATTAAAGGCATTAGTCATACCATGTACATGCACAAAATCATTTTAGAAGTGAATTCCAAGGCAATTAGAGACACCCAAAGGAGGCTAAATCCGAATATGTAAGAAGTGGTTAAAAAGGAGGTTCAAAAGCTTTTAAATGAGGGTATAATTTACCCTATCTCTAATAGTAAATGGGTCAACCCAGTCCATGTGGTCCCTAAAAAATAGGAATTATTGTTGTTAAAAATGACGAAGGGGAATTAGTGCCAACTAAGACCACAACGGGTTGGAGAATGTGCATTGATTATAGGAAGTTTAATTTAGCTACGATAATTTATCATTTTCCACTTCCATTTATTGATCAGATTTTAGAAAAGCTATCCAAACCTTCTTACTATTATTTTCTTAATGGTCTTTCAGGTTATTATCAATTTCCAATTGCTCTAAAAGACCAAGAGAAAACAACTTTCACTTGCCCCTTTGGCACATTTGCTTATAGACAGTGCCATTCGGATTGTGCAATGCCCTTGCCACATTTTAAAGCTGCATGTTTTCTATCTTTTCTAATATGCTTGAGGAGTGTGTTGAAGTATTTATGGATGACTTTTCTGTATTTGAATAACTTGTCATGTGTGCTTGAGAGATACATTGAGAGTAATCTTACTCTAAGTTGGAAAAAAAGCCATTTCATGGTTAAGTAGGGTATTGTGTCGGGTCATAAAATTTCAAGCAAGGGATTTGAGTAGACAAAGCAAAAATTGATTTAATTATTAAATTACCCCTACTGACTTTGATTAAGGGTATTAGAAGTTTCCTTGGGTATGCTAGTTTTTATAAACATTTCATTAAGGATTTTTCTAAAATTGTGCGTCTATTAACTAACTTGCTTGCTAAGGATATCGATTTTGCATTTGATAATAAATGTCTTGATGCCTTTAATACCTTGAAAGAGAAATTATCCATTGCCTCTATAATTATGGTACTGAATTAGTCCTTACCTTTTGAAATTATATGCGATGCTAGTGACTATGCTAATGGGGCTATACTTAGGCAAACGGTAGATAAATCGTTGCATGTCATATACTATGCTAGTAGGACCCTAGACGAAGCTCAAGTAAATTACTCTACTACTCAAAAGGAACTTTTAGCTGTTGTATTTTCATTAGACAAATTTAGGTCCTATTTATTAGGGTCTACAGTTATTATTTACTTAGACTATGCAACTTTAAGGTATCTTTTGACTAAACCCAATGCAAAACTAAGGTTAATTAGATAGGTGCTTCTATTATAAGAATTTAACCTAGAAATTAAAGATAAGAAAGGAAATGAAAACTTAATAGTTGACCATCTCTCTAGGTTAATTTCAAATTTTGAAGCTTTAGCTTCTAAGAAAGCAATTGTCAAAACTTGTCCTCATGAGTAATTGTTTATTGTCAATCATGAGTTATGGTATGCTAATATTGTTAATTATTTAGCTTGTGACAAGTTGAGACCTAACATGACCTTCTAAGAGAAGAAGATATTTTTGTCTATGTGTAGAAACTACTTCTGGGATGATCCTTACCTTTTCAAGATATGTGTTGATCAAATCATCTAAAGATGTATTCCAGAGGATGAGCAATAGAGCATACTGCGTTTTGTCATCAACTTCAATATGGGGGTCATTTTGGTGGTAAGAAAATAGCCCACAAGATCCTTCAAGCAGGTTTCTTTTAGCTAACCTTGTTTAAAGATGCCCATGATTTTTGTTTGCAATGTAATAAATGCCAAAGAAGTGGGAATATAGTTAAGAGGGATGAAAGCCTTAAAGCTATAATCTTATTGTAGAATTATTTGATGTTTAGGGTACAGATTTCATGTGAGCTTTTTCCCCTTCTAATGGTTATGAATATATCCTTGTTGTTATTGATTACGTTTCTAAATAAGTAGAAGCTATTCCTACCAAAACTAATGATGCTAATATGGTTGTGAAGTTTGTAGAGGATAACATTTTTAGCAGGTTTGGAACCTTGAGAGCAATCATTGATGATGGTGGAAGCCATTTTAATAAGATATTTGATGGGCTCTCAAAGAAGTATGGAGTCACACACCAGGTAGCAATGCCTTACTATCCTCAAACTTTAGGCCAAGTCAAGTTGAGCAATAGACAAATCAAATCCATTTTGAAGAAAATGGTGTACCTCCCGCACAAGGATTGGGCATTGAAGTTGAATGATGCCTTATAGGCATACTAGACGGCATACAAAATCTCAATTGGTATGAGCCCATTTCGATTAGTCTATGGAAAGGCATGTCACTTACTGTAACACCCTCCCATACAGCAGACTAAATCCTATTGCGTACGAGAATGCTACCTAACTATGTCCTTTTTAAACCTATGAACTGTGTCCAAATTAAATCTTTTGCTAACTTATTTAATTTGTTCCTTCAATACATGCATACCATAATTTATAATTATACTGTATCAACTTTTTTCTATGTCACAATCATATAAATAAATAACTGGTAAA
Source organism: Balakata baccata (assembly GCA_949630135.1). Lineage (NCBI taxonomy): Eukaryota > Viridiplantae > Streptophyta > Magnoliopsida > Malpighiales > Euphorbiaceae > Balakata > Balakata baccata. The sequence goes on from CATIWF010169157.1 coordinate 12,466, forward strand.
TGCGTCTTGGGCTAAAACTTGGCCTACTTATACCATTCTTATCAGAAAAACTAATATAAACAAACTATTAGATTGATTAAACCATTATTACTCATTTCTAACTATCCAAATGAAATGGAACAATAAAAATAGATGTATGAGTTTAACTCTGACTGGGCTTGATCTCCTCTTCTCATGTCCACTCAGCTATCTACTAGCTCCAAACCTGCATATAGGAAACCCACATACTAAGCTTCTGAAAGCTTAATGGTACATATAATCATATAAATTTTATCATGCTGTCATACAGTATATAACATTCATGTTATCAACATAAAATTTAAGTTCCTTTATCTTCGTCAATCCAATATCACATAGTCTTACCAACAACCTCATAGAAAGGAAGTGTACCTAGGAAGTAGAAGCCATAACTGCAAAATAAAAATCTCCTATTCTCAATTGGATTAACTTGCCCAATTATTCAATACCTAGACTATTGGATATGGGTCGTGAATAGAAGCGCTCTTAGAGCTTGACCATCCTATTCACCTACTGATATATTCTAAATAATCTGTGTCCATGATTATGTTAAGTGCACTCTCTAGAGCTTAGACCAACTTGACCATGGAAGTAGAAGTTTTGAGTCTAGGACAAAAATGGAAAACAAAGGAAAGAATGCGTGTAGCGGCTAGGTCTAATGGATCCCCCTAAAAATAATATATGATGCCCTGTATACCCAGCATTAGCATCTACACATGCATCCAAATGAAAGAACATGAGTGCGCAATGCTTTGGCCCAACACTGACGTTTTGAAAGCTTCCCTAGGCATATTGATGGATTTTTATTATTATATATTTATTTTCTTTTTATATAATACAATATTATAACAATTCTTTTTAATAATATTTATAATCTATTTAGTTTATTTTACTTTCTTACATTATGAAAATTTAATCCTTTTCATATATAATATATTAATATTTCTTTTTGTTTTTTTAACTTCAAATCTTTTTATTTTCTTGTAATTAAATTTTTTTTATCCTCCTTTTTTCTAATTACCAAAATACTCTTGTGTTCCATATTAAGTTCTAAACCCTACTTTGTGGGCGTTACACTTACTGGTAGAGCTTGAACATAAGGCTTATTGGGCTACTAAGGCCTTAAACTTGGAGCTAGGTGAGGCTAGGGAAGCATGATGCTTACAATTGCATAAACTGGATGAGTTGAGGCAAGAAGCTTACGAGAATGCTAAGCTTTACAAGGAAAGGGCAAAGGATACATGACAAGCATTTTAATCTATAAAGTTTTGCTTCCTGGAATGAAGGTATTATTGTTTAACTCAAGGTTCAAATTGTTTCTAGGCAAGTTGCAATCGCGATGGGGTGGTCCTTTCATATTGACCCAAATCTTTCCTTATGGAGCTGTAGAACTCCAACACCTAACCACTGGTGAGAAGCTCAAGGTGAACGGACAATGAGTCAAGAGATATTATGAGGGCTATCCCTTAGTAAAGGTGTTTTGAAGACCCCGTAATCTCATAACACAAGAATGTCTTGCCTAAAAGCTAAATATGGCGCTTTTTGGGAGACACCCTAAGCATAGGACTCATATCCTTTTCTCTTTTAATTAAATTTAGTATTTTGATTTTGTTAATTTTGAGTTTTAATTTTACCCCATTCCCATACTCATGCATTTAATGGTCTTGAGTTGTGGTGATGATTGTGTTGCAGGAGAGATGCAAAACTAGTATAGAAGAGTTGTTCTGTATGGTTACTTAGGGTAGCCATTATGCATGACCCGTGTATAGGGCACGACCAAAATGCTCAGACACTGCACGACCGTGCCATTTTGAATTGCCCAGGTACTATGCATAACTCGTGTTACCCAGTAGAGCCACATACCGTGCAAGGAGCACGATTTATGCTCGATCGGCCACTTAAATTGAAGTACACAGCACGAGTTATTCCTTCATAATATGACTCACGATGTGCTCTCCTCCATCACGCCCAAACCGGCTTTTCTCTTTCTTTCTCTTAGATTTCCTCTCCCTCCCATCTCCATCTCCTTCCCTACACCTAAACCACCCCCTTACCCCTCATTCGCCATGGTGAGAATAAAGATGCTAGCTACTAAGAAGAGAAGGACACTACTCCATCTGATTCCTCCTCAGACTCTCCATCACCACCACTTCCTCTACCCCAAATGCGTGCGCAAACCACAAACAAAGGCAAATAGAAGGTAACTGGGGCACAACTGCCCCCACCTCCGTCAGTCATGAACATTGCTAATAAGTATGGAGCCCCCTTCCTCATATACACTGAGGAGAAAGCTAAGGAATATCTCTGTGCAATGGAAAGGTATGATGCTCCCATTCGCTTTTTAGATTTTGACACCGTTTATGCTTTGCACTACCTAGATAGGGTCGAGAAGTTTGCTGAAAACCTAGGGTGGACTTAATTCATTCTCATGCGAACCCCTAGTTATAAGTGGCTTCTTAAGGAGTTTTTCACTACTCCCAATGTGCGTAATTCCTATACTATGATTAAATTTAGGTTGTTCAGACTAAATATAATGTGTATTTGGACACTATACACCGAGTCTTTGGGTTTAGGAAAATAGGTGCCATAACAGTAGTAAAGGAATTTGACCGTGATAAAGCCTGGAAATTCTTAACTAGTTAGAATGAATATAATGCACATAACTCAAAAAATAGGCAATTCATAGACCTGGTCAATGTTGTTATGCATAAGTTCATTTGTCATGCCATCTTTGGAAAAACAGAAAGTAACAAAGTGAGTACCCTTGAGTTGTCTTTACTTTGGTGCATGTATAAAAGGAAATATGTAGCAACAAGTGCATTCATTTTTTCTGCCATTGCACATGTGTTGAGTTGCCCTACTACCCCTATAAGGTTTGGTCATATTTTCACTACATTAGCTATTCATTTTCATGGTTTTAATCCAGATAGTACCAATTTAACTAAGCCGAAGAGTACAGGTGATCTTAACTTTGCAGCGCTAGTTAGTGGCAAACTTTTGCAAGGTACAAAGGGTTCCTATTCTTAGGCACCTCGCACTCCCATATTATAGATTGTTACCCTGGGAGCCAGTTCATCTTTGGTGCCATTAAAGAAGACCAGTTCCGAGGAGGATACTGATGATGATAGCACAGACGTCAAGACAAACTTAGCTAACATGGAGGCTCACTATATGGCTTGATTAATGGCACTGGAGGCCAACAAGCCACGGATGAGCGACAACAATCAATGGAGGAATATCAGCGTGCAAGCTTTGAAGAGCTCAAGCCCAGCAACTTGGCATTAGTTAAGTAGCTTCAGGAAATCCAATGCCTTCTTCAGTAATGTTTAGCCTTCCACCATGCCCCACCACCGCCTTAAATTTTTGTACCAATGCCACTACAGTAGTACTCTCTCTTCTTAGGGAAGTTCTCTTCACCCTCACTACCTTAGTACTTTTTGTGTTTTCTTGTTCTGAACCCTTTTGGAATTTTGGCTCGGTTAAGTGTGGGGGGATTAGGAATGGTTTGCCTTGTGATGAAGTATACCTTAGTTTTTATTTTGTTTGGTTATGTTTGTTCATTTGTTTTTGCTGAAGTTTTCATTTATTCTTCGTTTGCTTCGTATTTATGTGTTTGGTTCTCTCAATTTTTGGTGTGTCTTTGTTCAAACCACTCGCCTAATTTGATCCATTCAATTCTCCTATCATAGCTAATGAAAGAATGCTAAGGATGCTAAGAATTAACATGAGTAATTGACCTAAAATGATTTTACTACCATAAGCATATTTTCAATTAAATGCTTTTTAGTATGGGTTAATTGATTCTTTTGCTTATAAAGTGTTAGTAATTTTGTTGAACTAAGAGTTTTATACGATAATGGTTATGTGTTGTTTCCCTTATACTTGTATGCCAACCCTATATTTTCCTTCGTGAGCTTTTGGGCCTTTAAAGACCAATCACTATTTTTGCACTCAATTTGTTCTTTCGATTGTGTGAATTGACTACAAACATAATGAGATTACTCTAGAATTTGCATATGTATACTAATTGAGACTGCAACTATTTTGTCAAGATGCTTAAATGATAGAGGCACCTAGGGTTAACCCTTTGGCTTGCTTTTGAAACTTACCCCTTATGATCCCTTAGTTAACCCTTTTGAGCCTTGGCTGTTTCCTTTGATCAAGCATACTGCATTTAGCCATCTCCCCTGTTGTCTTTTAAACCATACCTTGTTACCCTCAGTCATATGAGTTAATATCAACTAGAGAATCAATCATATAGTGGGTCATGAATGTCTCTCTAGTATACATTTAAGCCTAATTTTGTGGTGAGTTGTTAAGTATTGGGTAGTGCTCATTTGCGAGGTCCACACATTAAAGCAAAAAGACAAAAAAAAAAAGAAAAAAAATACAAAATAAAAGAAGCATAAATTACAGTTGTCCATAGTAGATAGCGGAACTCGAAGTAACTGTCTTTTGACTGCCCTACTCTTAATAAGTTAAACATCCTCTTTTGCTATAGAGAGATGAGAAAGAGTATTTGTATCTAGTTGCTTTTGATTCCTTGTGACTATGAGCCTAATTTTTCCTTTTCCTACCCTTCACCCTAGCCCCATTACAACCTTAAAAGACCTATTCATTTATGACTTGGCAAAATAACAAGTAGTGGAGATTGGATTTGGGTTAGGTATAATAGGTTTTAGAGCTTATATTCTTGGCATTACAAGTGTATTAGTAAGGCTAAAGGTTCAATGAGGTATAGAGTAGTTCATCTCTATTTCATGTTAAGTTGTGTCATAGTCTTTCATGCTTAGGGGTTGCTTGGGGATAAACAACAGCTAAGTATGGGGGAATTTGATGTGATTGTCATTTATAGTATTAATTGTATGTGTTTAATGTGTATGTTGTGTTAGTTTTATGTCGATTTAGCTTCTTTTGATAGAGTTTTGTGTTTGCAGGAGTCGATGCGGAAAACGAGCATTTTCAAGGCCTTTTAATGTCAAATTGAGGTCCGTAAAGGCTGGAGACGAGACATGAGAAGTTTAGAATCGGAACCTAGTTGCTCACCAGTTGCACGGTCATGCAAGGCTATACAGGCGTACTGTTTCCAAACAAGAGCCACTATACACGACCCGTGCTGCTTATGGACATCAGAATCAAGTTGTGGAAGGCATGACTATGCAAGGGGCTATGCTTGTGCAATCTTTCTAGGATGTGGTATTGTGCACGACCTGTGCAACTTTATGACCTGCAGAATTCTATTTTTAATTGGAGATCTGACTTTGGGTTGTGTGGGCCCATGCTTTGAAATTTAATTTCTATTGGTTGAGACCCCTTTTTTACATGTAATTAATGAATAATTTCGAGACCTTAGAGGAATTTTGGGGTGAATAGATTAATACTCATAAAACCTAGGTATTCTCCAACATTAATTCATTCTTTGAAATTTTAGGGTGGTTGAAGAGACCTTAGAGGTCACCTAATTTGTTTCCAGCAATCTACACTTGCTCAACATAGGATTTTCTACACCTGGAGATCAAAACTTGGATCTTTGGACGACGATGATCAATCATTCAAGGGGATTTCAAGTCCACAACTTCTAAGGAGATTTGAATTTCTATTTTCTTTTTTCAATCGTTATAAACATGCTTGGCTTTGTCTTTGTTATTAAGTTGACCCAAGTAGTAGATATGCTTGGCTAAGTATTTTGTTAGGCATTTAGTAGCCATTTGGATGTATGAACTTCTCCTTTAATTCTAAATAATATATGATTCTTTTCATATTCAATTGTGCTTATGAATTTTTAAGTTGAATGAGTGATTGGCCACTATCCATTTAATTTAGAATTGATATCTTAAGGGTGAGTTATCAAACAAACCATTTGTAACGTATCCTAAAAATTAGGTTGAACGTTAAATATGCCATTAGCTTAGGTAGTTAGTGACTTTTAGCGAGAATTGTAGCAATCTGAATTCTTCATATTTAATTGAATTGGGGAAAGGGATTACGACTAATGTGCAAACTAGATACCTAATTAAAGTCTAATAAGTAATTTAATTAAGCTTAGTTATTTTTTAGTTAATTAATTGTTTCTATTTCATTGGTTTAATCTCTACACCATAAAAATTGGATAGAATGTTTAGTTGCATCATCATGTTTTTATTGGCAATTGAGGGTAATTAAGATTTAAGCCGAATCTTTTCTTGAGAGATCAACCTCTGGGGTGACTTGTCATTCTATGATTGGCTTATATACTTGTGAGTATTAAATTTGTTACATCAACCATTGTTCTCAATAGTAAGAGAGAGAATATGGGTTTACTTCAGATTTGAGAGATTGAAGAATTTTTGCTATTGGTGTGGTATGTTAGACTACATTAAAGATGAGTGAGGAAAAACCTAAAAAGGTAACAAAAGTGGAGTGGTCGTACTCTGAGTCTCTCAAAGCAACTCTCAATAGGAATGTCGTTAAAAGTGTTAATGTAAGGGATCTCAAAGTGGAAGAAAACAAGAGTGAAAGCCTAGTATAGAGTTATATAAATAATAATGAGAAAGTGTGCAGACGTTTACAATTGGATCACTTAGATCGTTAAGGAGAAAATGAAGGCAATAAGGTTTGTGGGGACATGTTGAATAACTATAGGGGGACATTATTGAGGCCTGTCACCAATCCTACTAAAATAGTTCCTAATAATAATATAGTACTGTTAGAAGAGGTAGAGGTGGGATGCTATAATCATGTAAGAGCACACTTGGTTGACTTTGGGAATAGCTACTTTTGCATGGAAATAGTAGCAAATAGGCTAGTAGCTGGGAGACCAGTAAAAAGGCTTGCTCAGGCATTAGGAAACAAATTAAGTTGTTGAAATAGCAAGCTAGAGAGAAGGTGAATCAAAAGGTAAAGAGTGGAATACACATATATTGGAATAAAGGCTTGAGTGCAGGTTCTTATGAAAATTTAGATGGCAGTGACTCCAAGAAAAAAAAAATAGAGAAGTAGAGGAAATGGCAGATTGTATGGACTAGTGCAGGGACAACAATAAGAAATCTTGTATTGGAAATTCTTCTCACTATTTGATATCCATAACTCTACTATGAGCAATAAAAATCCCAAGTTGGAACCTCTAAGGCATGGGTAATCCTTGGACAGTTCGTGCACTAAAATACTATGTGGTGTTTTTAATGGAGATGAGAATGAAGAAAGTAGAGTTCGATAGCTTGAGATTTAGTTTTTTTGCTTTTAATTTGTTTGTGGTAGATTCAGAAAGGGAAAAAGTGGAGGTTTGGCTTTGTTTTGGAATAAAAATCTCAATATTTTCATTGAATCCTTCACTTCTCATCACATAGACTTCACATGTGGCGAGGGGTGGAGAGGTATAAGCATCTATGGATAGCCAAAGAGTAATAACAAGTGTAAAACTTGGGATCTTATTTCCAATTTAAAAGGTAAGTCACCACTTCCTTGAGTTTGTCTAGGCAATTTTAATGAAATTCTTTTATAGTCTAAAAAATTAGGAGAGCCATCTAGATCAATAGGGGAGTTAGATAGCTTTAGAAGGGTTGTGGATTTCTGTGAGTTTTAGGATTTGGGCTTTCAAGAGGTCTTATTCACTTGGGATAATGGTCGATGAGGGAATGCTAGGGTAAGGGAGAGATTAGATAGGGCTTTGGCTACAAGGAAATTGTTAGACTTCTTCCTTATTATTTTGCTTAGACATCTTATTAAAATAGCTTCAGATCATTGTCCTATTTTAGTTGAGGTTTTGGGTAATAATTTGAGTAGGAGTCGACCAAAAAGACCATGGAGGTTCGAAGCTATATGGGTTTGGGACAGATCTTGTGAGGATATAGTTAAAATGACCTTGGAGAGAAGGGGAAAGGGTCGGGATGTATCGATTTTGGATAAAATTAAGCAATGTACTGTTGCTTTGCAAGTTTAGAGCAAGACCTCTCTCGGAAATGTTAAAAAATTGATTAAAGAAAAATCAGAAGCCTTGGAAAAAATGTAGGTCAAGGCCTCGAATGATGACCAATTTTCCGAAGCTAGACATAGACAAAATAAGAGCTCCATGAACTCCTTAGAAGAAGTGATGTGGAAGTAAATATCGAGAGCTCTATGGTTAGAAAAAGGTGATTTGAACATGAAGTTTTTTCATAGGAAAACATTAGATAGAGAAAAAAGAAATACGATTAGTCAGTTAAGGGATGAAAATAGTAATTAGGTGGAATATTATAGTATTTTTCGGGTAGTCCAGGATTACTTCAAGGATATTTTTTCTAGTTCCCAACCATTTAATGTACAAAATGTCATTAGTGTGATGGATGCTACACTGGATGATACCTAGGATGATCTTCTAAGTTCCTCTTTCACAGTTGAGGAAGTGACTAGTGCCTTGAAGTAGATGCATCCTTGCAAAGCCCTATGTCCTAATGGTATGCGTATTATTTTTATAACTCATTTTGGCATATTATTAGTTTCGATATTATTGCTTATGCTCTTGATTATTTAAATTTTGGTAATTTCCCTACTTGCATTAATCATACTTTCGTTACACTTATTCCCAAAATTCATAATCCTAAAAGTATGAAAGATCTTCACCTAATCTCTCTATGCAATGTCATTTACAAAGTCATTTCTAAAGTTTTGGTGAATAGGCTTAAGTTGGTTTTGTCTTCTATTATTCATGAATCTCGTTCAACTTTTGTCCCTATCGCCTCATTACAAATAATGCTCTTATTGCTTTTGAATTATTCTACTCTATGAAATACAAAATGAATGAAAAAAAAAAAGGTTTTTTTGGCTCTTAAGCTAGACATGAGCAAAGCTTATGATGGAGTATAATGAAATTTTTTTGAAGCATATTATGATCAAGTGTGTTTCCCTATGCATTTTATCAATCTTGTTATGATATGCATCTCCATAGTTTCTTATAGTTTTCTCTTGAATGGTTCTCTGACAGGTTTTCTTAGAGCTGATAGAGGACTCCACCAAGGTCATCTAATTTCTCTATACTTATTTGTTCTTTATGTCTTATTTGATTAGAAGAGCATAAAGCATAAGGGAGATTCATGGAGCAGGAGTTTATAGAGGTAGTTTGAGCATTTCACATCTTCTGTTCACTGATGATAGTATATTGTTCGCTAAGGTTAATGCTATGGAGTATATGGTGCTAAAGAACTTACTTGCTCAATATGCTGCTGCATCGGGCTAAATTATCAATTTTACCAAATCAAAAATTTCCTTTAGCAAGGATGTGTAGCAACATATTCAAGACTACATCAAAAGTACCTTTGATGTTAGAGTGGTGAAAAGCCATGTGCAGTATTTAGGCATCCCAAACCTTATAGAGAAATCAAAGAAGTCAATTTTTAACATGCTAACAGAGAGGATATGGAAAAAGTTGAAAGGTGGGAAAAAGAAGGCTCTCTCAAAGGCAGTTAAGGAGGTTTTTGAAAAAATTAGTAGCCCAATTTATCTTCACATATATCATGAGTTGTTTTGTTCTTCTTTCAATATTTTGTAAGGAAATCCAGACCATGAATAGAAAATTCTAGTGGGATAGCAAGCAGAATGATTCTAAAAATTAGGACAGATTGTGTTTGGCCAAAAAGATCGATGGGTTAGGTTTTCATTATATCCAAAGCTTTAATCTAGATTTTGTTAAGATTAATATGGAAGCAGCATTTCTTCATTACTCCGATCATATAGGGAGAAAGGCTTGGTTTGCATTTCTGGTAAAAGCATTCCTATTTCTTTCCATGTCAAGGTTGTTGAGGCTCTAGCTATCCTATTTTGATTATCTGTCACTTGAGAATGTGGTTTTCAATCAATTGAGATAAAATCAGATGCTCAAGGTGTAATTTCCTCAATCCTCTAGCTTGAACCACGAGAGAGCTCTATTAGAATTATTACTGATGATATTTTAGACATTAGAAATAGTTTTAGTCAGCTATCCTTTTCTTTTGTTAGTCGTTTTATTGGGTTTTGAACATATATCATATACAAGAACGTAGCAAAATTTTTAAAAATTTACAAAATCTGAAACCATGAATTCTACATATGCTATCAAAACTAATTAACTGTACAAGGTTGAAGATTATTACCTTTGTCTTCTTTGAGTATATCTTTTATTCCTCTCCTTGCCGAATTGTTGCAAACTACAACAATCCGAATGGAATACATCTAATAGTATTCACATAACAAATGAAAACAAAACCTAAGAGGTGATGGTTGGGTTAGTCACTTTGTGCTATCAAAATGAACAACCTTTGTCTAGAGAGAATATATATGGAAATTAACTCTTTAATTTCAAATGGAGGCTTATGGAATTCTAATGGAAATATGGTTTATAAGTATTGCCAAAAACACCCTAGTGCTTAGAGTCCCACTCTACCCAAAAATGAGTTTAAAAATCAAAATGCCATGAAAATAGGTTGCCAAAATGCCCACTACCCGTAGCACATACGCCTAGCTTGTTGATAGGTGAGTTGGCCCGCAACTGTTGCTGGGCAGTAACATGCACAAGCATGTCACAGGTGGTGCAGCTTCTGCCACACCATGACATCAGCATGCATGCTTATGTTAGCATGGCAAACCCCTACCAATGCCTAACATGGGCATGTCACAAACAACAAGCCCAGTCAGCACTGAGCCGCGCCACTTCAATGATTTTGTGCCTATAAAACTTTTTCACGATCGTGATATCGTTTAGTCCTAAACTCTCACCATTTTACTTTTTCTTTACACCTTTAATGCGTGTGATCTATTAGGTTCCCGTCTATGTTGGCCAGATCAACACTTGATCTCAAGTATATCATGAGCGATATCTAGCAATACATCATGACATCCAATTGAATAGAAAGTAAGTGGTTTGACTATGAACTTTTACATAGACAATTAGTTCGTGTGATTCGTGTTTTCACCATAGTATACCCCACTCAGTTCAAAGCATGGATTCAGTGTCTGCTTCCACTAGACTGACTATGTTACATCTAGTCCGAGTGATGTTATATCTTGTCCTTGAGACTCATTACTCTATCGGATGTCACTAAAGACCATATTCATGACACTTCCACTCTAGTTAGAGGTTTCCGAGTAATGATCCCGACAATAGGTCATGGGTATACACTTTTTTTATCAAGAGTGGTAAATCATTTATTGACTATCCAACTACCTTTGAATACCTCAAGTTGTACTCAGTCACCACTTTATGAGTGACCTCTATGAAGTAACAAGGAATAAAGTCATATTACAGAATCAGTATCTAAGATAACTTTAAGTACTTCAAATCTAAGGATACTACCACTATTACTATATAATGAGACTATCACTAATATATGAATAGATCATTCATATAATTTTCTCGTAGCAGGTCATCCAATGTATTTGACTACTCTTAGTAAACATCCATATGTTAACTCTACACATCTCATACTCACAGCTTATAAGGTCTACTGTTTGATCCAATTAATGAGCATAACATGTGCTAATTTATTTAGACCAACAATGTCTCATCTTGTTCATCTTTTAACTAGGGATAATTTAGAAACAAAAATAATTACACATGATAAAAATCTCAATATTATAGTCTTATCATAATTTCCTTCATACTATATTTTATATCATGAACTTCATTAAAACATTTAATGATGTAATCAATTCATAAATAAAATGAACATCAGATAATGAGAATGTCCTTTTTTTTTAATCAATAAAAGTATACAGTAAGTATTAAACGTAATTGTCTTTAGATCATTTTTCTAAAACGTTTTTGTAATAAAATGGCACATGCTACTGTTCGGTGGGCTTTGTCCCTTAGTGAGGTTCAGATACTGAAAGAGGTTGTCACTCTTTCAGTTGAGCCTGCCCTTTTAGATGATTTGTGTTCTCTTTCAATTTATTGAAGATCTTTTCCAATAAAAAAAAAAAAAAGATAATTTACTTTAAGTTACCACTGGATTTCAAAATTCTTCGATCCAAATAAGGCCTAATCTAAACTCTATAGAGGTGTTGATCTGTTTGGAGGGTAATTCTCTGTTTGAAAAGTGTCAAAAACTTTTTTAAGTCTAAAATTATTTATCATAGACTGTCTTTCTTTTATGAAATTTTTTTTTTTACTTTCTTTTATGAAGTTGTTTAAAAAAATTAGAGTTTTCTCATTCAGATTTATTATTGTTAAAGTTTAGATCTTAAGTCAGAAAATAACACTAAATGAAGAGAAAAAGGAAAAACTTTCATAAAGGAAAATAATATATTTTCTTGTAGAGTAGGAAAAAAAATTAAAAGAAAGAAAAGATATAAAAATCACTGATTATTGCCTCTCGCTGGTGCTTCATTTTTATTTATAACAAACTATCAATATGTTCTTTCGCAGATTAAAAACTGAACAAAAAAGTCAAAAAAAAAAAAAGGCATAATAATTTTGCAAACCCAAAGTACGTCTGACTAAGAAAATATAATTTGCAAATTCAACTATACCCAATTAAATGATCATTCCCGTTCGGAGTCGCAGAGTTAGGACCCCAAAATCAGGAGGTAAAAAGTTAAAAGTATAAATCATACAATGCAAAAATAGACTTTTAATATTATTTATGAAGGACAAATTTTAAACAATAATATAAATTTATATATTATTACATATATTTTAAAATTTTAAAAGGGACAATTGCCTACCCTAAAATAATTGTGGTTCTCCCAATAAATCATTCATAGTGATGCATAAAAAAAAAAATAAAAGACCGACATATAGTTAAATTTCATTCATAATCATGCATTTAACAACATGAAAAATTACGGTTCAATTAGTAAAAAAAAAATTGTTAGGATCTACCAATAAACTTTAATCTAATAGTGCTGATCTGATGGGTTAATTGTATCCATACTAACTAAACTTTTTATTAATTTTATTTAAATGACTTAACTTTTTTTATGATACAAAAATAACAAAATTTAACTTTTATTGTATAAAAATCACTTTCGGTCAATAGGTTGTCTGGATTCTGAGCCACATCATTGCTATATAAACGACACGTAAGTATCGTAGCAGGCTACTGACTGAAAATAATTTTTGTACAATGAAAATTAGGTTCAGTTATTTTTGTGTCACAAAAAAAAATTTGGTCATTTAAATGAAAGTAATACAAAGTTCAATGATTACAATTGCAATTAACCCCTGACTTGATTATTAGACAGTAAGATTTCGAATTCAAATCTACAATTGGAACACAGTAAAATGTTAGTTTTTTTTTTAATTATCTGAACAAAAATTGACTTCTAGGTTGACTTTGGTAAAATTCACTTTATGAATTTTTCAGATGATAATCTAAGTAAAATTTAAACGAAAAAGGAAAAATAAAATAAAAGAAAGATGAGACTAACAAGTTGTATTTGAATCTGACTTAAAGCTTTCAATACAAATCATCGTATTAAAATGGTAATTAACTTTTGCACAATTGTTTTTCTTTTAATTTTCATATAATCAAGATGGAAAATATTGGCTCACCAAAGCTTGAAACTAACAACCACCAAAAAAAAAAAAAATTATCATCAATTACTCAAAGAAATGATTTTACCGCTCTGCTGTTTTGCAGCAGATTGAGGCAAAAGATTTCCTTGAGAATCATATTCAAATTTCCCGGAAAATTCCAGTGGACGACACCTTTCACCCTTGATGATAGTCTTCCTCCAAATTTCTCCACTTTGATCATCAAAATGATCTTCTACATCTTCTTGCATATTCTTCCTCCAAGAAATCATCTTCACCATCAAATGAGCCTTGCTGCTAATACCACTATTCAACTTTGAAAGAAGCCTTTTCTCACTTGGCTTTGAAGAAGAAGAAGAAGAAGAAGCAGAGGTTTCTTGCTTGTTTCTATCTTTTGATCTGCTGGTTTTTCTGCGAAAACCACGTGCTAATGTTAGAACAGATGACATACTTAGCATTTCTATCAAGACAACAAAGCATAAATGGGATGGGATAAGTGGAAGGATTTGCTTGGGATTGGCAAGGAATGGCTTTCCCATTTTAATAAGAGACTCTCATCCAGTTTAATAATTTAGAGAAAAAACTAAGTATTTGGTCCTCAAACTTTATGAATTTGTACAATTAAGTCCATCAACTAAGTTTTTGTTCGATTGACTTTCTTAACCATCGATATTGAACTAATTTAGCTCTTCAATTATAAAATTTATTTAATTGATTCACTTAATCTGTAATTTTGAACTACTTTAGTCTCTATTTATAAAACACTTAACATCCAATTAATGATAGTTACCACAATAAGCTATATAAATTTCAGTTAATTTTCAGTTATGAAAGACTCAATATCTACCTAATGGTAGTTAATTCAATATCAATCTTTCAATGAGAAACTAAGGTGATGTTTGGTATTTGAAATGGAATCCTATTCTTAAATTGGTGGTTTGGAACTCCAATATATTTTCTTTTGGGTATATCATATAATATAATATGAATTAGAATTCTATTTTTTAATTTGGTGTCATTTTATAAATAAGGACAATAAAATTCAAACATTAATTATTTTCTATAGGGCAAATATCATAAAAAATTTTGAACTTTGCTTATTTTTACAATTATATCTAATTCTATAAAATTTCTGTTAAAATTATATGAACTTCCACTTTTATAACAAATCTAATATCAGTATCTCGAATCCGACCTCTAAACCTAGTTAGCACTGATGTAGACTGACCAAATGAATTAATTGATGTTGACGTAGATTAATTGGTGATAATTAGATTAAATATATCAAATTATAAGTGATAATTGGACTAGAGTTCCAGTTATTTTATCTGATTATTTACTCTAATCAGTTTATTTAATTCATATCAACGCCAACTATTTCATTCGGTCAATCCACGTAAGCACTAGTTAGATTTAGAGACTGATTTTGTCTATCAAGGTTAGTTTTGTTATAAAAGTAGAAATTCATATAATTTTAACAAAATTTTTATAGAATTGGATATAATTGTAAAAATGTGCAAAGTTTAAAATTTTTTATGATATTTTCCCTTTCTATAATCATCCTTATTTTTAACAGTTATATGTTTTATAACTATTAAAATGTTTATTGAAAAAGTATTTGTAGAAATGTTATTGGAATATAAAACGTTTATTGCAAAAAATAATAATTCCAAATACCACAAAAAATTAAGGAATTGGAATCCTAAAATATAGAGTAATTAAAATCTTATTCCATATAAATTAAAGTATCAAACTTAAATTTGTAATGAAATCATATTCCTATTCCAAAATTTAGCATATCTAAAATGCTTTAAATTAGAGTTGGCAATTCGTATCTTATCGTGTGTCTTATATCGTATTTTGTATATTCGTTATACAATACGAAATTATTAAATATAATTAACTAAACGTGTATACATGTGTAAACATACACAACATAAGACACTATTATGCACGATTATTAATATACTTATAAAAATAATATTATACAATATTTATTTATATTTATTCATATATAAAATATGATAATACAATTAATTTTA
>CATIWF010169236.1:0-70066 GCA_949630135.1 Balakata baccata
TTTAATTCAAATTTTAAATTTTTAAGTGTTTTAAAATTGGGAACATTGTCTTACAATTTTTTTATAAATTTAATTGTTTCATTATGTTTATACACAATGAGTACTGTTTGTGATATATTAAATTTGAGTTGATATTGATTAATATTTGTTAGCTTTGTAGGCTTGAAGTTGTAGTTGTAATAATTGAATTTAGAATACTTGATTAATGAACTTAGTATAATTTACATATTTGAAAGCCTATAATGACTTTAGTTATAAATTGAATTTAGATGTAGTTATAGTAGTTGAAGTTTAATTTAGATGTTTGATATTGTGAACTGCTGCTGGTTGAAATTACAGGTATCTGACATTTCCAAAAAATTTACAAATATTAAAAAAAACCAAATAAGTCTGTTATGCCATAAAACAGACTTATAAGATTCAGTTAAATAAGTTTGTTTTTACTAAAAACAGACATATCTGATCCACTCAGATAAGTCTATTTTTTTTAAAACAGACGCATCTGGATAGATCATATGTGACTATTTTTTGTAAAACAGACTTATCTAACCTTATCGGATACGACTGTTTTTAATAGTCGCATATAATCCACTTATCAGATACATTTCATTCTTATATGTCTGTTCTTAAACAGACACATTTAAGCCAAAAAAGCAGTAACAAAAGACTATTTTCTATACTAGTGTCGATTCGCAAACAGCTGTCATGAAATGTATATTAACTATATTATTAATTATAGCTATTTAATTGAAATACATAATTATATTTTTCAATATCTTAAAATTAAAATTAATTATATTATTTAAAATCAATGTATTATTTACCTTAACTAATTACATATTAATTAAATAAAGATAAATTATTTATTTATTTTATTCAATTTTAGTATAAAATAATACAAATCTTTTAGAATTTTTTTATTCTTTTAAAATTATTTATATCCTCTTTCATTTCTCCTAAGATTGTAGACGCGATTCACTTAATAATTGTTAGATCAACAATTGAAATTGACTTTAAAAGTCGATAAGGATGCTCTTACTGTTATCAGTGGTGTGTATGTCCTAATGCATTCACTGCTTTTTATATATTAATTATTATACCACATTGGACACATGTATATTTCACATTCATAATAAAAAATATTCAAGTTGTTGATCATATTATGAATGTAGTAGTTAAATATACTATGAAATATACGGCCCTTTAATTATCTACAGAGAATTTATTATCAAGGTGTTGATAATAATGAGTTAAATATCTTTAGTAAAAGATAATTTTAAAAATGTTTATAACTGGTATAGGACAATGAATTGGACATTCATTGAACCTCTAGATTATCACATGGTTTATTTTGAGGAGGAGTCTCATTCTCCGTGATATAATAATATCTAAATAAATCAGTGGGTTTTTAAGGAGTTAAAGGTACCGAACAGTAACGTCTGATAATAATTACACAAATAGTGCTAGATGTCAACAATTATTATCTTGGTCATAATATATGAGTCTTATATGATTCGAAGTCCTTTGACTTGAGTTATCAAGACTGTCCTTTCATGGGTAGCTGTGGAAGTGCTATTGCCTTGTACTGGGCTATCTGCGTTTGGTAATTCGACTCGTAGTTACCATAGTTAGTCATGTAGTGAGACATGAGATTAATAATAGTAGGACTCGTTACCCTGTAGCACCAGGGCAAGATTCTAATGGAGTTGATATTTTGGTTCTGATAAAATAAATTCCTGACCAGGAGAAATATGACTTATTCAATATAAGATTGAATTATTAATCAGATTAATAACGATAGGTCTTATTTTAATCAGAACACAAATTATCACTCATTAGTATATTGACTAATAGGATTTGACATGCTGTGACCCTAATCAATATCGGGATCATAACGAGATGACATAATATTGTGATTTAGAGGTCAAAATAATATTTGAGATTTTATCGGTAATTAAAAGAAGAATTCCAGAAGGATATTTAATGTATCCGGGTATACGAGGAATTCAGAAATTGTGTCCGATATAATATTAAGGAGCTAATATTATATTTCCGTTCAGATAAAATTATTGACCTTATAAGTCACACTCAAAATACATTATTAGTCTAGTACATATAAAGATGTGGGGAGTAATTTAATTGAGAATTAAATTAGAAATGATCACTTATATTTTTGAGTTAAAATTAATGATGATTAATTTTAACTATTTCTCCTATTTATAATTTTAATTAAAGTGTTAAATTAAAATTATAATAATTTAATTAAGTTGTTAATTAAATTAATTATAGTGGTATATTAAAGTAATTACCACATATAATAGAAGAGAAGATTGATTCTATGATTAATGATGGTACCTAAAAAATGAGTTATGCATTTGTTGCACCATCATTGTATCATAAATCAAAATTTTTTTAAAAAAAAGTCAAAATTTTTTTTTCTATCCGTCTGCAAACCTCATTAAATGAGGTTGAAATTTGTTTTTGGCCATTCAGTTGGCCTTTGGCTATTTTTATTATGTTTTCCTTCTTAATCTTCTCTCTAATCTGCTTTTTCTTCTTCCTAAGTTTAACTTCATTCGGTTCTTCAAAATTTCTCCGAGCAAAAAATTGTTTTTGTTCTTAAAAATTTTCTTTCTCTCATATGGTATGAGCATTGAAAGAAAATATTGAGAAAAAGCTTCTAAAGTGTTAGTAGTTTATAAATTTGCTAGAAGGAGAAAATTCTTGTGATCATACATCTGGAACTACCAAAAGAGTTTCATCAACACAACTAATGCTTTTGGTCTTTTTGCTTGGTTTGTACCTTAGTGAACTTGGTAATAAAATATTTGTCTTAATCCTTTTA
Source organism: Balakata baccata (assembly GCA_949630135.1). NCBI lineage: Eukaryota > Viridiplantae > Streptophyta > Magnoliopsida > Malpighiales > Euphorbiaceae > Balakata > Balakata baccata. Next base: position 2,846 of record CATIWF010169236.1, read on the forward strand.
TTTTCCATTTTGTTCTTAAAAATCATGGGATGATCTTGGCAAAATGGATTTTATCCATAAAGGTTACAAAATATGTTTTGTTAAAAGTTATAAATAAATGCTCGAGATTAACATGAAAAATATGTTTTCATATCATGCAATATTTGATTGCATATTTCGGTAAAATTAAAAATTTTTGAAATCTATAATTTTGACCGAAACCTAAAGCTCCCCCCAATCCAAATAATGTTTCCGCTGCCAGCAAATGGTATCAGAGCCATTCCTATGATTTTTGAGCAAAATGACTCTTTTATGCTAGTTGACTCGGTTTGGTTATGGATGATTTACTTGTTGTTCTTTTAGATTTGATCTATATATTATGTTACATGTGATGTTTCATAATATTTCTCCTATTTTGTTTTGGATTTTTCAAAGGTGTTATGAGTTTTATTATTTTTATAAATTGGTTTGTAATATTAATAAATCCATAATTAATTTTTATCATTATATTGAATTCCTTGGAATGCCAAGAGAATATAATGTAAAAATTTTCCTTTGAAACATGGAGGCCCGAAATGAGGAGGAGCAACAAGAAAGATCTGCCAAGATAGAGATTAATTTGTATTTTCCATTTTGGGGTGGGAAATTTATCTAACAATTGCAATAGGATTGTAAATTGCATGATTAATTTCTATTATTGCATGTGATATGATTATATGTGGTAAATGATTGAATATATGAGCTTTAAATATTAATTTGGATTAAAAATAAATATTTATATATATAATAATTTAAATGAGATTTATATTATATTATATATATATATATATAATTTTATATGGTTGACTTTTTTTTTCAAGTCGTTGAAAAAATTCAACTTTATGTATAAAATTTATTTTTGGATTTTATGAGTATAATAGTATACTCATAAAATACATATAGATATATTGACTCCAAAATTAATTAAATTTAAACACTATATAATATGATTATATAATGAGCTCACATTTGTTTATGAAACATAAAGTGCATGCTAAAGAGGGGTAGTATACATTTTATTCAATCAAATATTATATGTATGTTTATAGATCCATAACTATCCGAGAATATATGTAATCACTTTTTATGATCATATGAGATATGACATGAAAAAGACTAATGTGCAAACATTAACCTTAAAATTGAATTATGTGATAATTCAAAGATAAATTTACTGTTTTATGAATAATGGTAAATTTTTAATCTAGTTAACGTACAAAGTGAGACCTTTAAAATTAAGATAAAAGACCAAGAAATATTCCCAAAGATAATGAATCCGATAAAGATGTAAGATGTCCACATTGAGGCTCTCCATAGGAGCATTAATATGCAAGTTGTTGTATATTAATGATAAGGTCAAATAATGTATTTGACTTGTAAAATGGATGAGCATCTAGTGTTGCAAGAATGCCATTTTGTAAAGCTGAGTGGCACTAGATTGGGTCCATTTGTTTTACTGATCTCGTGGGTAGGATTCATCTAATATGTTAGCCCAAGAATTCCACTTTGTGAAGCTGAGGGTTAATGTATTAGGAGTCAGTTAAAAAGGAAATAAATTGGGTTTACAATTGTTGTATTTAGCAAAAAGTTATCATCTCATTAATATGTTAATATTCCAAGAATGCCACTATGAGAAGCTGAGAAATATTAATTAGAGTATTATTGAGACTCAATTTACTCACTAGAAATTCACCCCAATGGAACTTCCGTTTCCTATGAAGGAAGCGTAGGATGCGCCAAATTAGTGGGAAAACTATTATGATTATGTGTCCAAATCATTTTGGTTAAATTGGTTTGACCATTAATATATAATTAAACTGATATATTTTATACTTTCTGCATTTATTTTTCTCTAATAATATGGCTACACCATCACCATTTCAATCTCTTTTGGACCATAATAGGCTTACTAGGCCTAATTATATGGACTAGTTAAGGAACCTTAAGCTGGTGCTTATCCAGCAGCGCTTGTGGGATGTTACTAGTAAGCCAAAACCTGCAAGGCCTGCTTCTAATGCAAGTGAGGCTGAAAGACAATATTACACAGATTGGGTTGATATGAACACCTAAGCAAAGTGCTATATACTCGCTTTTATGGAAAATAAGGTACAAGAGCAATGTGAAAAGATAGAAGCTTGTGATGACATTTTGGAATTAGTAAAGGAAAGTTATGGCGAGGCTAGTAGAACTACCCACTTTAACTATTACAAATGAAAATTAAGGAAGGCCAAGATGTTAGTGAACATGTTGGTGAGATGATAAGGCTTATTTATTGCCTTGAAGATCTCAATTTCTTCATGGATGCAGAGCTTAAGATAGACCGTATCTTAGCATCACTTCCACATTCCTATGGAAGTTTCATTTCTAACTTCCATTTGAACCAAGTGGAATGCACTTTGGAAAAGTTGCAACAGAATTTGGTTTATCACCAAAATACTGTGATAAATTCCCAAAAGAAAGAGGCAGAAGTATTAGTGGCAACTTCTTCTTATTTAAAGAAAAGGAAGAAAAAGACCATTATAGGAAAGAGTTCCACTCCCTCTTCTTTGCATCCTAAAAAGGGCAAAGGGAAAGTTAAAGGCCAACTTAAGTCAAAGATTGACAAAGGAATCTGTTTCTATTGTCAAAAGGATGGTCATTGGAAGAGAAATTGCCTAGTTTATCTAAAAAGTTTAGAGAAGACCAAATGCAAAAGGATTGTAGGTCCTTCAGGTATTTCTCATCCTTTGAATTTAAATGTTGATTTAAATTATGATCATTCTTTTAACTCATCATATTCTTGGGTCTTAGACACTATAGCAACTGCTCATATTTGTTCCTTTGTGTAGGATCTAAGGCATAAGAAGTTGCTATATGATGGGGAAATAAAACTCACTCTTAGAGATGGAGCAAGAGTTGCTGCCGAGCAAGTGGGAGATATTTCCTTTTTGTTAAACCATTATGTAATCTTATTATTGGATGTTTTGTATATTCCTAATGTCTACAAGAATATTATTTATGTATCTGCTTTGACAAACAATAATTATGAATTTTTGTTTTGCAAAGATGTGTGTTACATTTATTATAATAATAATAATCTTATTGGCATCGGAACTAAACTTGATGGCTTATATTATTTATATTGTGATAAGCCTAATAAGATAAATAATAAAGAGTTATTATTTAGCAACGTACATGACAATTCTAATCAAACTAAGTATAATGATTTAAGTATGACATGAGTTTGGCACTTAAGACTAGGTCATATTTCTAATGCAAGGATCCACAAGTTAGTAGACATGGGAATTCTAAAAGGTTTAGATTCTCAGACTAATGATTCTATTTGTGAATCATGTCTGCAAGGAAAAATGACTAGAGGTTTATTTGCTAGTCAAATGATACGTGTTGAGAACCTTCTTGAATTAATTCATATTGATGTTTGTGGACCATTTAAGGAAATGACTCGAGGAGGTTATCGATTCTTCGTTACCTTTATAGATGATAAGTCTAGATATGGGTATTTGTATTTATTGAAATACAAATCTGAAGTCTTTGAAAAGTTCAAAGAATATAAGGCCGAAGTTGAAAGTAAATTAGAAAAGAATATTATAGCACTTCGATCAGATCGAGGTGGTGAATATTCAAGTACCGAATTTAATGATTACCTCAAAGTAAATGGAGTTGTTATACAGTTTACTCCACCAGGCACACCTCAATTAAATGGTGTGAGTGAAAGGAGAAATTGTACTTTGTTAAACATGGTACGTAGTATGATGAATTATACAGACTTACCTATCTCCTTCTAGGGATATGCTTTGGAAACAACTTTATATATTCTTAACAAAGTTCCTTCTAAATTAGTGAAAACTACTCCATATGAGATATAGACTGGTAAAACTCCTATATTATCTCATTTTAAGATATAGGGTTGTCCTGCCTATATTAAAAGGAAAAACACAGATAAGTTAGTGGAACGGTCCACTAAAGGTTGATTTGTTGGATATGCTACTGCTAGAAATAATTTGGGATATTATTTCTATCTACTTGATGAACAAATTGTTGTTGTGAGTAGAGATGCTGTTTTTCTTGAGAAAGAGTTTTTTAAAGAAGGAGGCAAAGGCAACATATTGTTTTTGATGAAGAGTCATCTAAAAAAAAAATCCAAGTGGCTGAACCAATAGAGATTGATAAGCCAATTGAGCCTAACATGACAAATGATATCACTTCAGCTCCTAAGAGGTTTGAAAGAGCTCCACATCCTCCTAGATGGTATGGATTTACTATTGAACATGACCAAGAGTTGTTCATATTTGGTAGTAATGATCAACTAGACGATCATGTCACTTATGATGAAGCAATGTCTGACATTGATACTCTTAAATGGCAAAAAGGAATGTAAGCTGAGATAGATTCCATGTACCAGAATCAAGTTTGGGAACTTGTAGACCCACCTAAAAGAATAGTTCCAATAGGTTGTAAATGGGTTTATAAGCGAAAACTAGAATCTGAAGAGAATGTTGATACTTATAAAGCTAGGCTCGTAGCGAAAGGATATCACCAACGGGAAGGGATTGACTATGAAGAGACATTCTCTCCCGTAGCCATGCTTAAAAGTATTAGAATACTCTTAGCTATTGCAGCACACTATGATTATGATATATGGGAGATGGATGTCAAAACTGCTTTTCTTAATGGATTTCTTGAAGAAGAAATTTATATGGAACAACCTAAAAGATTTGATTCTAAAGAAAGTTCCAAAGTGTGCAAGTTTAAGAGATCCATTTATGGTCTTAAGCAAGGTTCAAGGAGCTGGAACAAGCGTCTTGATAAAGCCATAAACAGTTATGACTTTATTCAAAATCCTAATGAGGCTTGTGTATACAAGAAAGTAAGTGAGAGCAAGATTGCTTTATTAGTCTTGTATGTTGATGATATTCTAATCCTAGGTAATGATGTTGGTTTTCTAACTGACATAAAGGTCTAATTATCATCCACCTTCTCCATGAAAGACTTGGGAGAAGCAGCCTACATTCTTGGTATTAAGCTGTATAGAGATAGAGCTAAGAGAATGTTAGGGCTATCCCAAGCCCTTTATTTGGAAAAGATCCTAAAAAGATTTGGGATGGAAAATTCCAAAAGATGATTAATACCTATAAGGCATGTAGTGCATCTTTCTAAGGAGATGAGTCCAAAAACTCCTGAAGAAAGAGCACGAATGGCTGGCATATTGTATGCTTCAGCCATAGGCAATCTGATGTATGCTATATTGTGTACTAGACCAGACATAGCCTTTACTGTTAGTTTGACTAGCAGGTATCAGTCTGATCTAGGTGAAGATCACTGGACAGTAGTCAAGGCAATCTTTAAGTACTTGAGAAGGACTAAAGATTTGTTCTTGCTTTATGGAGGAGATGATCAGAGTATGGTTGGATACACAAATTCTAATTTTCAATCAGATAAGGATGAATTGAAGTCCACATCAGGGCATGTGTTCACCCTGAATGGTGCAGCAGTAGTGTGGAAAAGTTCCAAACAAAAGACTATTGCTGATTCTACTATAGAGGCCGAATATATTGCAGCCTCAGATGCTGCCAAAGAACCCGTGTGGTTGAAGAACTTCCTAATGGATTTAGATATGGTTCCATTTAATCAGAGTCTCATTCCATTGTATTGTGACAACAATGAGGCAATTGCACAGTCTAAGGAACCAATGTCTCACAAGAACTTCAAACATGTGCTTCGGCATTATCATTTGATTAGAGAAATAGTTGGGCGAGGTAATATCTTAGTGCAGAAAGTTCCATCAGCTAACAATGCAGCTGATCCATTCACGAAGCCTATGACACAGGCATAGTTAGACCACCATCTTTAAAAGATAGGTCTTAGATACTGTAGTGAATGGCACTAGTGCAAGTGAGAGTTTGTTATCAGTGGTGTGTATGCCCTAGTGCATTCACTGTTTTTTATATATTAATTATTATACCACATTGGATACATGTATATTTCACATTCATAATAAATAAATATTCAAGTTGTTGATTATATTATGAATACAATAGTTAAATATACTATGAAATATACGACCCTTTAATTATTTACAGATAATTTATTATCAAGGTGTTGATAATAATGAGTTAAATATCTCTAGTAAAAGATAATTTTAAAAATGTTTATAACCGGTATAGGACAATGAATTGGACATTCATTGAACCTCTAGGTTATCACATGGTTTATTTTGAGGAGGAGTCTCATTCTCTGTGATATAATAATATCTAAATAAATTAGTGGGTTTTTAAGGAGTTAAGGGTACCGAACAGTTATGCCTGATAATAACTGCACAAATAGTGCTAGATATCAACAGTTATTATCTTGGTCAAAATTTATGAGTCTTATATGATTCGAAGTCCTTTGACTTGAGTTATCAAGACTGTCCTTTCATGGGTAGCTGTGGAAGTGCTATTGCCTTGTACTGGGCTATCCGCGTTTGGTAATTCGACTCATAGTTACCATAGTTAGTCATGTAGTGAGACATGAAATTATCAATAGTAGGACTCGTTACCCTGTAACACCAGGGCAAAATCCTAATGGAGTTGATATTTTGGTTCTAATAAAATAAATTCTTGGCCAGGAGAAATATGACTTCTTCAATGTAAGATTGAATTATTAATTAGATTAATAACGATAAGTCTTATTTTAATCAGAATGCAAATTATCACTCATTAGTATATTGACTAATAGGGTTTGACATGTTGTGACCCTAATCAATATCGAGATCATAACGAGAGGACTTAATATTATGATTTAGAAGTCAAAATAATATTTGAGATTTTATCGATAATTAAAAGGAGAATTCCGAAAGGATATTTAAAGTATCCGGGTATACAATGAATTCAGAAATTGTGTCCGATATAATATTAAGGAGTTAATATTATATTTCCGTTCAGATAAAATTATTGATCTTATAAATCACACCCAAAATACATTATTAGTCTAGTTCATATAAAGATGTGGGGAATAATTTAATTAAGAATTAAATTAGAAATGATCACATATATTTTTGAGTTAAAATTAACGATGATTAATTTTAACTATTTCTCCTATTTATAATTGTAATTAAAATGTTAATTAAAATTATAATAATTTAATTAAGTTGTTAATCAAATTAATTATAGTGATATATTAAAGTAATTACCACATATAATAGAAGAGAAGATTGATTCTATGATTAATGATGGTAGCTAGAAAATGAGATATGCATTTGTTACACCATCATTATATCATAAATCAAAATTTAAAAAAAAATTCAAAATTTTTTTCTATCCACCTGCAAACCTCATTGAATGAGGTTGAAATTTGTTTTTGGTCATTCGGTTGGCCTTTGGCTATTTTTATTATGTTTTTCTTCTTAATCTTCTCTCTAATCTCCTTCTTCTTCTTCCTAAATTTAACTTCGTCTGGTTCTTCAAAATTTCTCTGAGCAAAAAATTGTTTTTATTCTTAAAAATTTTCTTTTTGTCATATGGTATGAGTATTGAAAGAAATATTGAGAAAAAGCTTCTAAAGTGTTAGTAGCTTATAAATTTGCCAGAAGGAGAAAATTTTTGTGATCATACATCTGAAACTAGTAAAGAAGTTTTATCAGCACAACTAAAGCTTTTGGTTTTTTTGCTTGGTTTGTACCTTGGTGAATTTGGTAATAAAAGGTTTGTCTTAATCCTTTTATTTTCCATTTTGTTCTTAAAAATCATGAGATGATCTTGGCAAAATAAATTTTTTCCATAAAGGTTACAAAATATGTTTTGTTAAAAATTATGGATAAATAATCGAGGTTAACATGAAAAATGTACTTTCATGTCATGCAATATTTGATTGCATGTTTCGGTAAAATTAAAAAATTTTGAAATCTATAATTTTGACCGAGATCTACAGCTCTCCTCAATCCAAATAATGTTTCCACTGCCAATACTTACATCCCCAATTAATTTAAAAATGGTATATTTAGACCTTTTTTATACGTTTCACAATCTTTTTTTTAGAAAGCTCTTAAGAATATGAAAATATTAAATTCCTTTCTTCCTAAAAAAACCCTATTACCCACTATCTCTTTCAATATTTTTATTTTCTCCTTTTTTTCTTTTAATTTTAATTCTTTTCACTTATTCTTTTTTCTTAATTAGTTTTTACTCAATTATATCATATATATTACTCAATTAGTTTTTTCTTGTAAAATTTGTAATTTATATTGATATTTTCTCTCTCTCTCTCTATATATATTTATATATATATATATATATATATATATATATATATATATATGTATATATATATTATCTTTCCGTTTTCAAAATAAAATTGGATGCAGCGAAGTTGTTGTTATGGAGATTGTTCTCCTGATATGGGAGATTTGTTGTCTTCTCGAGTGCAAGTTGTCCTTTTCCTGTGTAAGGTGGAACGTGGTTCGATATTTTCCTAACAAATGGAGTGAGTGCCCCGCTTAAACCTAGATTATCTGCAGCATGTTACCGTTCTCCACTATTTTCATTGAAGAAATTTTTATTCCAGTAACTTCATTATTTTCGTATATGTTTTTTACTGTAAAATTATTCATTTTATTATACATTTCTGATCTGTTTTTCTTGATTATTAATGAGAATTTCAATTTCATTAAAAAAAATGAATGTATTATATATAAAATTAAAATGAGTAGAGTATCCAAGTGGTTTCAACCAATGCGTATTAAAAAAAGGATGAGTTTTCATCTATGTGGCTCATGCTTGAAGGAGAGAGATATGCTCATCTTGTGCATGGAAGAAATAAAGTATTATCTCCTCCCGCACCCATGTATACATGCTATGCAAAGTGGCAAAAATTTGTGCAATCTTTACATGCATATTTAAACCAAAAGGAAAAATGAGAATAGATTTTTACTCTCTTTCTATCTTTTTGTTTGAATTTCTTAAAGAATTTTGGAAGGTGTTTTCTTCTTCCCTTCTACTCTTCCCTTCCAAAGTTCAAGAAAGAAGGTCAATTTCTTGATTCTAAAAACGGAGAATAAATTTGTTTTTGTTTCTTCAAGTATATCATGCAAAAGAGATTTATATCAAGTGGTTGTTATTTTATTTTGTTAATATTTTCCTTTTTTTTTCTCTTTTTTTTTTTTGATTTACATAAAGTGTATATACTAGTTATATACACTTAGTTCATATAGTAAGTAAAGTATATGCTTTGGCTAAACAAGTGTTAATAGTCTATATATTTGCAGTAAAGAGAAATATTTGAACACTTTTAATAATTATACATCTTGAACTAGCAAAAAATATTTATCAAGAAAACTAAAATTTTTTGTCTTTTTGCTTGGATTGAACATTTAGTGAACTCAATACAAAGAAGTTTGTCTTGACCTTTTTGTTTTTATATTTTTTTATTAAAATCATGAAATGATATTGGAATATTGATATAATCTATAAGAGCCACAAAATATGATTTGCAAAAGTTATGAACTCATAGTTAACATGAAAGTATGTCGGTAACACCCAGCATATAATTAAAATTTCCTTTAATTATACGAAAAGTTATTATTATGCATGACTTTTAAAATATAATAAGTTTAAAACTTGTTAATGCACTATGACCATGATATCTTGATGAAAAAATGAAATATCCAAACATGCTAGAATTAAAACATCCATAAATATCAAAATAAAGTATAAAGGCTTCATTAGCTAAAGCTTTAAAAACTTTTTCAAAATATGAAGAGTTACAAATTTACATGTCTTTTATACCTAAAGCATGTGCAAATGTAATTGTGCCCAACCCAAAATACAAAATCAAAGGTAAAGGAATATATATATCACCAACTCCTAGGTTTGTCCTCTAACTTCTTCGGTAGCTTGTCCTCTTTTTCAACTCTTCAACTATCTACAATTCTCATATGAGACAAAAATACTCACACGCTAAGCAAACCTTGATTAGTGGTATATATAAATATACTATCCGCATGTGTATATAAATATGTAACTCATCAAACTTATCGTATATCTTGCCTTTAATACCATAAAACATTCCATGATCATAACATAATATATCACAAACATTTCATAACCTATAGCATAACCATATTCATAAGTTTCAAATACTTTTCTAAGCTCTGCCGAGCTTCTCTAGTTGAGAATGCCAAATACCGGCCTCAAGCTACCTCTGAAGGGTATTAAATACATATCTTGTACATACACGCAGTGGAAAATTAAAAATTTTCAAAATCCAAAACCATGGATTTGACTTATGCCATCAAAATCAATTAACCAATTTAGGATTGAAGATGATTACCTCTTTAACTTAGTTCTTGAATCTTCAATTACTTCTTGCCGGATTGTTGCAAACTACGACAATCCAATTGGATATGCCTCTAATGGAAATCCACGTGAAGAGAGAATAACAAAAACCTCAAATGCGATGGCTAGAACACTCACCATGTGCTAGCAATATGATGTGTTTTGAGAGAGTGTTTTAAGAATTAAACCTTTTAATTCTAATGGAGGCTCACCTTTTTAGACCCTTAAAGGTCTATTTATGTGTTCCCTTAATCATATTAGGGTTAGATATTAAGTAGGAATTCCATTCCTAGTCAAACACTAAGAAAACTTCACCAAATAGCCCTGAAAATGCATCCAGCACACTGTCATTGTGTCGCATGGACTTGCTGGGTATTGCGAGCTTGCAACAGGCTAGTAGCTACCAATCTCTATCACAGATGCAGTGGTCATCGCGAGGTCTCAACGGGTTAGCCTGCTACCAAACCACAACGCTAGCCTACATTAGGCATCACGAGGTCGTGAAGGGCTGCCACACCTACACGTTACCGCGTGGTGGGCCCACACAACTCTAACAACTTTTGAACCATGAAACCCTTCTATGATCGAGACACTATTCGACCTAAATTTCTATTTCATACTTTTAAATCCTATCCAAGATCATTTTACTTGTTCTCCTCACCTTCAATGCGTATGACCCATTATGTTCCCAATTATATTGGCCACTCAAATTAACAATTAATTTGAGCAAGTCATGAACGGTATCTAGCATCACATCATGACTCCAATTAATCGAAAAGTCAGTAGTCTGACTAATAACCTTTCCATAGACAATAACCTGTGTAATTCGTCATTTCACCATCATATACTTCACTCGATTTAGAACATGGATTATGTGTCAGCTTCCGTTAGACTGACTACATCACACTTAGCCCAAATGATGTTAGATCTTGTCACTGAGACTCATTACTCAATTATACACATCACTAAAGACCATCTTCATGACATTTCCACTATGGCCAGAGACTCCTGACTAATGATCCCGATAAGAGACCATGGGTATACAATCCCTCTATCAGGAGTGGTAAATCCTTTGTCGGCTACCAAATTACTATCAAATACCTTAAGCTATACCCAATCACCACCCCATGAGCGACCTCTATGAGGCAATAAGGAATAGAGTCAAAGCATATAATCAATATCCAAGATATCCTTGAGTACCTCAAGTCTAAGGATACTTGCACCATTGCTATGGTAAGACTATCATTGACATTTGAATAGATAATTCATATGATTGTCTCATAACATGTCATCCAATATACTTGACTATTCTTAGCAAGCATCCACATGTTAACTCTAAACATCTCATGCTCACAGATTATGAGATCTACTACTTGATCCAATTAAGAAGTATAACATGTGCTAGCCTATTCGGATTAATAATGTTCCATCTCATTAATCCTATGACTATGGATAATTTAGAAACTAACATAATTACACATGATAGGAATCTCACAATCATAATCTCATCATGATTTCCTTCATGCTATGTTATGTATCAAGGACTTCATTAATTGATTTAAGATCACTATCAATTCATACATTAAATAAACATCAAATTAATGAAAATACCTTTTATTAACTAAATAAATTTGTATAATAAGCGCTAAAGGTGATTGCCTTTAGAGCACTTTTTTAACCTCCCACTTGCACTAAAGCCAATTGCCTTTATATTTAATTCCATAGGCGAGTACATGAGATCATATTTCTTTTGGGGAAGTGGCTTAGTCAAAGGATCAACTATATTCTTATATGTGGGCACTCTTTCTACCTTTACATCATTTCTACCAATGATTTTTCTAATCAAATAGTATCTCCTGAGTACATGTTTGGACTTCTAGGAACCACTCATACTTTCGTGATGAATGTCTTTATCCAATCTACTTCCTTTGCTGCCTCGGAAGTTACGGTGTACTCTACTTCAGTTGTTAAATCAGCAGTTGTCTCTTGTTTGTAACTCTTCCAACTGACTACTCCACCATTAAGTGTGAACACATAACCTAACTGGGATTTGGAATCATCCTCATCATATTAGAAGCTAGCATCTGTATACCCGCTAACTACAAGGTCTCCATCTCCATATATTAAGAATACATCCTTAGTCATTCTCAAGTACTTAAGGATATTATTGATAACCACCCAATGACCCTCACCAGGGTCCGATTGGTATTTGCTCATGACACTCAGAGCATATGATACATCAGGCTAAGTACATATCATAGCGTACATAATTGATTATATGGCCGAAGCATATGGGATCATACTCATGCGAGTCCTCTTATCTTATGTCTTCGAACACATAATTTGAAAAGGTAATCTTATAAGTCAAAGGAATGATTCCCTTTTGGATTGCTCCATGCTAAACCTCTTTAGCATCTTGTCTATATATGTAGACTGTGAAAAACTAAGCAACCTTTTAGATCTATCTCTATAGATCTTTATCTCCAAAATATAGGTTACTTCTCCAAGGTCTTTCATGGAGAAATTCATAGATAACCAAATCTTGATTGATTGCAAAATCGAGACATCATTTCCCATTAGTAGTATGTCATCCACATATAATAAAAGGAAAACGATTGCCCTCCCATTAACCTTCTTGTATACACAGGGTTCATTTAGATATTGTGAGAAACTAAACTCTTTGATTATCTCATCAAATCAGATGTTCCCACTTATAGATGCTTGCTTTAATCCATAAATGGATCATTGAAGCTTACACACCTTCCTGTCATCTTTGGTTGTGAACCTCTCTAGTTGTGTCATGTACACAACCTCAATTAGGTTTCCATGAAGGAAAGCCATTTTCACATCCATTTGCCAAATTTCATAATCATAATAAGCGGCAATGGCTAGGAGTATTCTTATGGATTTAAGCATGGCTACTAGGCTAAAAGTCTCATCATAGTCAATCCCTTGTCTTTGACGATAACCTTTAGCTGCTAGCCTAGCTTTATAGGTAACCATGTTACCCTCCATGTTAGTTTTCTTCTTGAAAACTCACTTACACCCTATGAGCTTTATCCCTTTAGATTGGTCAACCAAAGTTCATACTTAGTTTTCATACATAGAATCCATTTCTAATTTAATGGCATGAAGCCATTTGTCAGATTCTGAACTATTTAGAACCTCCTCATAGGTTGTAGGCTCAACATTTTCTATGAGCAATATGTCCTTTTATTCACTAATGAAAAATTCATATCTCTCTGGAATAGTGTGTATCCTACTTGACCTACGAAGTTCTTATGCTTCAAAAGGTTCAGGTACTATTTCATCTGTATGAATAACAGCTTCAGGTTCAGACAGCTGATCCGCGTCTGTTTGAGCATCTTGAATTTCTTCAAGTTCAATTTTGCTCCCACTATCTCCTTTAAAAAGAAACTCTTTCTCCAAAAAGGTAGCATGCATTGAAACAAACACCCAAGGGTTGGTAAAACTGATATCCATATGAAGTCTTAGGTTATCCCACAAATAGACATCAGTCAAACTTTGCTTTAAGCTTGTCTAATATTGTTCGCTTCATATAAGCAGGACAACCCCAAATTTTTATGTATGAAAAAATGGGTTTCTTGTTATTCCATATCTTATTTAGAGTAATATCAACTAACTTTGAAGGGACACCATTTAAAATATAAATGGCAGTCTCTAGTGCATAACCCTAAAAGGACTTAGGGAGTTTTGCAAAGCTCATCATAAACCTAACCATGTCTAATAGGGTTCGGTTTCACCTTTCAACCACACCATTATGTTATGGTATGTAAGGTGCAGTCCATTAGGATAATATCCCATTATCCCTTAGATAACCTTGAAACTCCTAACTTATGTATTCTCCACTTTGATCAGATCTCAATGTCTTAATAATCTTGCCAAGCTATTTCTCTACTTCATTATGAACTCTTTTAACTTTTCAAAAGCTTTAGATTTGTACCTTATTAGATACACATGCCTAAAATGTGAATAATCAACGATGAAGGTAATAAAGTAAGCAAAACCTCTTCTAGTATGCATAGACATTGGACCACATACATCGATATGTATTAGGTCTAATAGTCTATGAGCACGTATATCCTTTCCTTTGAAGGGAGTTTTGTCATCTTGCTTAATAAGTAAGATTCATAACTATCAAATGATTCATAATCAAATGATCCCAAAATGCCAACTTTGTGTAGCTTAGCCATGTGCCTCTCACTTATATGGCTAAGGCGACAATGCCTTACATAAGTAGGCTTAGGGTTATCTACTTTTGTTTCTTATTATTTTTGATATTGTAAACAGAACTAGACATATCCAATATATAAATACCATTGCATGGAGTTCCAGTATCATACAGAATATCATTCAACAAAATGAAACAATCATTGCCATTGAAAGTTAAATGAAATCCACTTTTATTTAAATAATAAACAAAAATAATGTTTCTAGTAAGTGCTGGAACATAAAAGCAATTTTCTAGTTATATTACAAGCCCTCTTGGGAGTGTTAAAACATATGTTCCTACAGTTAATGCAGCAACTCTTGCTCCATTGCCTACGCATATGTCTAACTCTCCCTTCTTGAGCTTTCTATTGTTCTTTAGGCCTTGTTTATCAATAGATATGTGTGAGCCATAACCAGTATCCAATACCCAAATGTTATCATGAGAAATAGTATTAACCTCAATAACAAAAATATCTGAAGTAGATGGGACGTCGGATCCCTTCTTCTTCGTAGACTCTAAATAGGCTTTGCAAGTCCTCTTCTAATAGCCATCCTTGCCACAATGGAAGCAAGTCCCCTTTGGCGTAGTCTCTTTGGCCATCTTCTTGGCCATGCCTCCCTTAGGCTTTGTGGACTTCTTCTTCTTCTTACTCCTTTTCTTTGAACTAGAAGAGTCCACAACCATCATAACCTTACTATCCTTCTTGATAAATGGCTCAGCAGTCTTGAGCATGTTGATAAGCTTAGAAATAGTGGTGGAAATATGGTTCATCCTATAGTTAAGAACAAAGTGTGCATAACTATTGGTTAAACCACTTAGAATTAAGTCTATACTTAATTCATGATCCATCACAAAACCCAATATGGCCAATTTCTCAATACAGCTATTCATCTTCAATGTGTATTACATTAGAGATATCCCCTCAGTCACCTTGGAGTGGAAGAGCAGCTTAGAGATCTCGAACCTTTTGGATCGTGCTTGCTTATCAAAGAGCTCCCTAAGATGATAGACTATGGTATTAGCATCTATAGCCTCGTGCTGCTTCTGCAACTCATATGACATAATACCAAGTATAATACAGCTTGCCATCTCACTATCATCGAGATGCTTCTTATAAGCCTTCTGAACTTCTTCAAAAGCAATAGCAGCAGGAGGGTCGGGAAGTGATTCATCCAAGACATAGCCTATTTTCTCGGATTTGAGAACAATTCTCAAATTCCTAAGCTAGTCTAGGAAATTGGCCCTAGTCAATTTGTTCGTTTCCATTAAAGATCGCAAATTTACACTTATAGTCATGATGATGATTCTAGCAACCTAGATGTAAAAGATAGTATGTTAGATATGTGCATGTAAAATGCATGATTATTAGGTCTTTAATAATATGTATTATGGCTCCCATTATTTTAGTACAAATCCATTGCCCTCTCTATGAATTCGAGATAATCCATTAGAAGTTCTCCTAGTGGGTCAATATTCAATCTTGCTAAGAATAACCCTTGTGCAAATCCAGCTGACTACCTTAGTTCCAATGGCAGGTATCTGATCCATACCAATTCCATTCTTATGCAACTATCGAATCTTGTGTTATCAATTAATTGATGTGTGCACATACATTGCGCTACCAACTTTTGATTAATGTATATCTCATATACACTACCCAACTTCGCCTCTAATACTCATTGACCCTAGTGCAAATCTAACAAATTAATGACATTGGTTAAGTCCAACCCATTTATCATGAATTCTCAATTCAATGGTTTGAAAATTTTCTTATAGAGTGGACTTAAGGCAACTCAACAACCCAGCATCTAGAAGAACTCATTTTCTATAACACCTTATACCTATGGCCATCACTTATACTTGTATCATGTTATCATGTATTGCATAGAAAAAGACATTATCCTATTTATAGTGAGGCTTATTTTTTTTGAATCATACAATAATATCACTTTATAGCATTTAACAATTCAGCAAAGTATAACATCCTCACTATATATAAAATATATATATCACATCACTTCGTATTCACTTTATTATACTTATATAGACATACAGTTCAAAATATAAAAGACATGTCCCTATACATATGTGAAAATGCAAGGAGAGAGATTGGTGAGGCCCGGCCAGTGACCTGTGATCCATATCTTCTATATGGTATGCACCTCCAAAATGAGCTAATTACTCTTCTATGCCTGAAAGATGATGCAATTTGGTGAGTTGCAACTCAATGAGAATAATTATCAAAAGCTCTCTAAAGTACCAAGCCAATCATAATTACAAGTAATAATCGTCATTCATACACATTTTACATGTCATTCTATTTATCAATATCATATGAACATAAATAATATTAAATCATGTAAACATTTCATTTGCTTATACTTATGCTTATGTTATTTACTTTTTGTTGTGACCAGGCTAAATAGACACTGTCTCAGGTTTCCATGTGAACATTTGCATTTGCTAGCTAGCTTGATCATTTGTAACATTTACACATTTGTTAGGCCATAGGCTTTTTCTTTTGCTTTTGAACATTTGTTTAGGCCATAGGCATCTTCTTTTGCTTTTCAATACTATTTAGCTAGTCACAACACCGTTTAAGTCCGTATGCATATGCATTTGCAACAATCATTATACATTTCAGCGAACTTTTGCTTTGTACAAAGAAAACCTATACATGTAATCCAAACATGTACTTTACATTCAATACAGTCTCATTAACCATATCATAGCAATCATGTAATTCAAATAAAGCAAATGAAGTCATATTACACGTAGCATGTAATAATCACATTACACGTAGCATGTACCAAAGAAATCATTTGATAATTAAACTCACATTTCCTTTCAATTTTGAGCCTTTAACTTATTGTCTTTCACTTCCTTGGGGATCGCCAATGTGTTGTGAGCCTAATTGAATGTATACTTGGTCAATTGGTTGCTAAATAAACTTAGTAAAACTTAAACAAATTGAAATATGAATAATATGGATCGCTAACTAGGGTTTGGTATAATGGCAGTGTGACTTTCATGTGTTCAACAGCTTATAACTTTTTCTATACTAGTCCAATTTGTATGATTCTCATTTCTAATTAATGCTAACATGTAGGGCTACAACATTCTAAATTTCATAACAATTGGACCATTGTGGAATATTTTATGCAATTTATAAACATGTTCTGTTCTCTGCCCTGTTTTTTACCTTAGGCAGTTTTGGGACACCAAATTTGCTTCTTCATATCTCACAACATGTAACTCATATTTTAATAAAATTATGTATACACATATATATGTCAAAATGGAACATTTTTCATGTTGATAACTTTCAGCTATTCTGCCTCCAAAGTCCTTATATGGTAGGGTAATTGTTACTAGTCAAAAATAGGCCTGGCATCTGGACCAGTCTGACTTGTGAAAGCCATAACTCACAACATACATAACATATTGAGATGAAATATATGCCAAAATTTAGCTACAACATGTACTATAATTTTCATGTTTTTACCACTTCCAGAGTATGTCTATAAGAAGCTTAAAATTGGCAAACAACTGACTGGAGATGCACAGGATGCTAAGTAGGCAGCTCAAATATGGAACAAAGATGACTCTCTTGGCCATAACTCAACATCTACCCATCATCGGGTCCTGAAATTTAGTATGAACTAGATAATGCATATATCTACAACTTTCATGTTTTGAGTTTCCTCAAATACCGAATCTATCATATAGAAAATTAATCAAAATAGGAGGTGATTCAACTAGGTTCCTCAATCGAACCAGTCACAATCATATGCCAATATCTTTTCATAGACACCAAATCATGTAAAACTATTTATATAGCCATAAATCTAAGACATAAACCTACAAGTTTGATGTTCCAATTTCTCCTAAAACAATCTCTAAGATGAAGGAAAAGGAGCATAAATTAACTGTCCCTAAAACAGAATTCTGGCTACATCACTTGCATGAAAAGATCATCATCATCTATCCTTAATAAAAAAAAATTAGCAAAACAAGAAGAATATATAAATTACCTGTGATTTGAAGGTCTGAATATGGCTAGAATTTGAGAGAAAAATTGAAGACAAAGGAAGGAAAGAGGGAGGAGATGCTGGCTACAATTAGGATAAGGCAGCAGCCTCTTTTGTGCAAAGCCAACCAAGGTAATTTGTCCCATTCTAATTTTTTTTTTCTTTCCTTTTTTTTAACCTTTCGGATTATTTAAATAATTAATTAATTATTATTATTATTTTCTCTACATATTTGCATGTACCTAGTGCCAAAAATACTATCTAGTCAAATTGTCTACTTTAATTAATTTCACTATGCCAAATTTCATTTTTTTCAATTTTAATCATTTGTTTAATTAATTTTCAATACCTTGTCATTCTCATATAATTTATAACTTGACACGTGCAACTTGCTCTTTTTACAATAAATCGACCCGTAGCAAGTCTACCACGTGAGCACGTTCTAGCTAAAATCCCTATGTATGCATATGTTTCATGTGACTGACATTTATAAAATGAAAATATCAAAATGAAATGCGTGTTATAGTGCATGTATGGACGGTCGAGAATATTACAAAGGTCATGTGATACCTACTCATAATACCGAGTGGCGTTTCCGAGGCAATAATAATTTTTTTCAAAATGAGTCAGCAATAAATAAATAAGCTTTAACCTCACATCATCGAACATAAATGATTGATACTTTAGGGGGGAAATTTGATGACAAAGGAGAATCTTTCCAGATTAGGATCCAGCGATCCCCTGAACCGGATTCCACGAATATGATCCATTTATACTAGAAGGAGGCGTTGCAGAGATCAGATTAGCATCCAATGATTCTGCAATCCCCCAATCCGAATCTCACTAATATGATCCATCTATACCAGATGGAGGTGCTGTAGAGATCAGATTAGCTTCCAAGGATCCCGCGATACCCTAATCTGGATCCCACGAATATGATCCATCTATACCAAATGAAGGTGCTGTAGACATCAGATTAGCTTCCAAAGATCCTGCGATCCCCTGATCTGGATCCCACGAATATGATCCATATGAAGATACTAAAATCAAACAAGGTCCTAGGATCTTACGATTCGCGGATCTTATGACCCCACAAAACGATATCGCCGACCCTTACGATCCCCGATCTGAAGACCCTTGAGAGAGACAAAAATACTGTACAACCATAGTGCATTGGGCATGGCACTGACGCGACATGTAAAAAACATTAAATTAGCACATAGCTCAAATGCAGCGTCTGATGAATAACGTGGCCTGCTAGCCATAATCATGACCTGACAAAACCGGTTTGAGGCATATTGTGCCATAAGGGAATTAAACGTATGACGAAGGAAAATGTTACAAAAACCGCAGGCAACACCCTCAGAAAGTAAGTTAATTCTTGATCTCTCTAGCTATCTTTCTCTTCATTTTTATCCTCTTACTAACTTAAGAATCGGAGGGACTTCACCGGAGTCGACCTCCGGTCTAATCTGTTTGTTTTAGTTGTGCAAGGTCCATCAGCTACGAGAGACTGAAGTTATCATTAATGAAGATAACAGCTGCCTTCAAATAAATTAGATGGGCATATCATGGCAGACGGGTGAATTTTGCCCGTGGTACCTCAATTATGTAAATTATAACAACTCAGTACCCTAAAAATTATTTGTAATACAAAAATACTCCAATTATGTAAATTGTAACAACTTAGTACCCAAAAAATTATTTGTAACACAAATGTACTCCAATTATGTAAATTATAACAACTTAGTATCCCAAATATCATTTGTAACACAAAGGTACCCCAATTATGTAAATTGTAACAACTTAGTACCTCAAAAATTATTTATAATACAAAAGTAATTCAATTTTTATTTTGTAACTAAATAGTACTTACGTCTTAAGCTATTAGAACTCGTTTAGTCAATTAAAAAAATTAAATCAAAAAATTCAAAATATACTTTTAGAACATTCAACAGCACTTTTCAGCACTTCATTAGTCTTTCTAATAGAAGTATAACATAAAATATCTAAATAAATTTTAATAAAAACAAAATTAATTATAATACCAAGTTAGTAAAATTGAAATTTATCTTATGTGAATATTATATCTAATTTTGTTTTTATTAAGATTTATCTGATATGAATATTTCATATCAAACTTATGTTAAAGAAACTAACAATTAAAGACGGAAGTACTATTTAGTTACAAAATAAAAATTGAAGTATTTTTGTATTACAAAATAAAAATTAAAATATTTTTGTATTACAGATAATTTTTAAAATACTAAATTGTTATAATTTATATAATTGAAATATTTTTATATTATAAATAATATTTTAGAAATTGAATTATTATGAATTATATAATTAGAAGAAGTTTGGTAAAACTCATCCCATGGCAGACTCATCGTGAAAAGTGGGGCAAGAAGACTCGTGCCGTTGTACAAGTCTTCGGCAGGACTTTGCAAAACGCGTCTCTCTCTCTAGGTGGAATCTTTCCACGAACTTGGCACTGGCAGTATGGAGTGGACTGTGGAGCAAGAAAACTAGCAGCGACTTGAATAGTCTTCGGTACTTGAAAAACGCTTTTTTTAGAAAAAATAAAATAAATTATTATTATTTTTTTAATTTTGAAAACTATTATAATAGATAAATATTAAATTGTTTTCAGCCTTATACTTTCATTCCAATGATTGATTATTCTCCATGTTCTACAGTAACTGTTATTTTTTGAAAAATTTCAAATTATATTCATATATCTCTTTATATTATTAATAAAAATTAATTTTTTTTTAAATTTATCCTTATATTCATCAATTCAAAATTATTAATATTATATTATATTAAATTCAAAATTTTTAATTTTTTAAAATCAAGAATAACTTAGTTTTTATAATTTATTTTTTAAAATTTAAGATTAATTAATAATTTCTTAATTATAGTAAAATCATAAAAATCGACAGTTAATATGGAATGACTGAGGTATTTTATTCGTAAAAAAACTAAATCCTAAGAGAAAAGGATTTGCTTTGTTTAGCGGTTTAAGATAGTTGTTAATTTTTTTTTTTAAATTTATGTGTGGTATATTAACCGATTGTTATTTATATATTAAATGACTATTACATTTATTAATTGTTTTTAATATAACTTATATTTAAATGAATTAAATAATATATAACAATTAAAATTATATATTTTATGTCTATATTTTTTTATCATATAAGAATGAACATTATTATTAGTTTAACCATTATTTATTATAATTTCATATTTATTTATTTATTATTTGAAATTATAAATAATTTATTGATTGAAAAAAGTAATTTGGAGAAATAAGTACATTAAAATTAATAATATTTATTGAATCTGTTATCAGTTAACGAAAAAATCTTTAAAATATAGACCATTTTAACAACAGTTTTTTAGAGCTGGAATTAATTATCAATTATTAATTTGGATGTTTTGCCAAACATTTTTAGAGCATTTGTTAGACACTGAATAGTCATCATTTTCCCTAAAAAGTTAAATCAAACATCCCCTAAAATTTACCTTTCTTTCAAAGAGAGTAATGTTGTGCCAAACCCATAATTTTTTTTCCCAACTTAGGGACCTAGCTCAAGTAAGAACGTTTGCTCTTGGATTGATGATCTTAAATTTAAGTCATCTCCTTTAAATTAAATGTGATTTCATTTTTATGTGAATAGTATAAAAAATGATTATCTCCTGTTATATAATATACAGTCCGCTAAACCCTTTAAATTAATGTGTTTGAAATATGTCCTTTCTCCCTACTAAAAAAACCGCATAATTTTTCAAATCAGTTAGACCAACCGGTTGGATAAGTCAATCACTAATTCAGTACAATTTGCTCAAAAATAGCAAAACGATGTATTCTTTGTGGAATGTGTTTACTATGTAATTATTTCGCTTCCTATTTGATAATGTTTCCTTATCTACTGTAGAAAATCCTCTAGGGTTATGATACAAAAATTATATTTCAAATTTCTAAACTAGGTATTGAACATATAATTTTATTATTTTAATGTTACTTTTGAACAATTTTATGAATTATTTTAATTGGGTTGTATTAAATTAGATTTTATAATTTTATTTTGTTTTTTTATTTAATTTTATAGTAATTTATGGTAAATTATTTATATATTTTAAAATTTTTAATTGTTTAGTTAATTTAAATTTTATTTTATTTTAAATGTTTTAATGATAAAAGAGTAGTTATTAAAATATCGGTCTTGGAAGTTATTAAAATATTGGTCATTAAAATTTTTTAATGGCGGCATATATTCTGCCAGTACCACAGCCAGAATACTGGCCGCTGATACCGCCACCGCCAGAATACTTGACAGTGACACCACATGCAAAATCGCCGGTAGCACCGCCAGAATACTCGCCGATAAAAAGGACAGCGAACTCGGCGGTGACGGTGAGATCAACAAACTACTCGATGGGGACAACGCCAGAAAACTCGCCAGTGGTACCACCAGAGAACTCGCTGGCGACACCGCCAGAGAACTCGCCGGCGACACCGCCAGAGAACGCGCCGGTAACCATGATAATTCCGATTTACGCTATAGTGCTCATGGCGGTGGCGTCTCTGATAATAATAGTCATCATGGCCCTTTGCTTTTACTGCATATGGAAGAGGCGAAATGTAGATCCCCACTTCAATACAGGTATTTATCCTATTGTGGAATTTCTCTCTCGTCTTATTCGCTCTTTTTCCGAAATAGAATTTTTTACTATGCCTTATTTATTTATTATTTTCACATTTCATATTTTTTTATTTTCATCTCTACTAACCGGCCAGCATCCATCTATGGCGGCTAACTCATATTTCCTAATGTAGGTGACGCTGAAGCTGGCCGGCGACAGGAGTCTGAGCCTAATAACAAGCAAAGCCTCCAAGTCACAACTACTCCTTTAGGTCAGATCGTGGAAAAATGCCAAAAGTTGTCAGTTAATATTTCCAACAATATAAAAGAAATTTAATGGAAATTTGCAGCTAATTAATTTGCTTCCTTCCTCATGTAGTTTACACTGAAGCTCGACGCCATGAGGAAGTCTGCAGTGGTAATGCTGCTCCTCCCAATGGAGACGCACACCAGGCGCCTAGCCCCTATGGCATTCAGAAGTTGGCAAGTGTTAACCTCAAGTCCTATAAATATCAAGATCTAGCTCATTTTACGGGTAGTTTCTCACGATCCAATCTCCTTGGCCGCGGTGGTTTCGGTGAAGTTTATAAGGGAACATTAGCAGATGGCGGAATTGCCGCTATTAAGAAGCTCACACACCAAGCTGGACAAAAGGAGGAGGAATTTGTGGCAGAGATTTCGACCGTTAACCGCGTTCATCACAAATATCTCGTCAAGCTACTTGGGTACTGTTGTGATGATCAATCCAATAGATTGCTTGTTTACGAATATGTTCCAAACAACTCCTTAAGCTCTCATCTACATGGTTCCCATTTTTCCTTAATATTTTTTTCAATTATTTATTATTATTTTTACTGTGAGATTAATTGATAATTCTTAATTTGGTATATATATTTATATGATTGCTTTCTCAAATTTGGAAAATAACTTTGCAGGAAATGATAAGCCGATTCTCAGTTGGTATAATAGATTAAAGATCGCCATTGGCTCTGCTAAAGGATTAGAATATTTGCACCAATATTGTGAGTTATTCTCGCACATTTTTTTCTTCTTAATTACTCCCTAGTTCCTGCCTAGTTGTTTCTTACTCGTCTTTTGTCTATGTCCATGCATGTCTCTGCTTTCTTTCAAGATGGGATAGTCTTGTTCATTATTTGAGTATTTAGGCCTAATCATCCTTTTATTTATTTATTTATTTTCACAGGGTAATTTTTCTTTTCAACCGCCTTTTCTCTCAATAGATTTTAAAGAAATTATAATCAAACTTAAGCACATAGAACTATTTTATGTCCTGTTGGTATTACGTACGTTTTTAAAAAATATGTATTTTTAATTTGTTTAAATTTTGAAAACTATTTTTTAAAAGAAATAGATTAATAGAAAACTTAATTATATAAAAAATTATCAAATTTGCACTTTGTTATAATTATATATAATTCTATTTTTGTAACAAATTTAGATTTAGTATCATTGAACGACATTCCGAATCTAGTTGACGCTGACATGGATTGCTTAATTAAACTCAATCCGATGACATATCAAAATAATTAGGCAAATTACATCAGGATCAGTTAGGTTATGAGTGTGATCCAACGATACCAAAATTAAATTTATTATAAGAATAGAAGTTCATATAATTAAACTCAAATTTTTAAAAAATTAGATATAATTATAATAAAGTGAAATGTTCATAATTTTTTATATAATTAAGCCTAAATAAAATAGCTAGATGCTTTTACATAATCATATTTTGAGAAAACAATTTATAAGAAATTAAAAAATTAATCAATTAAAATAAAAAAAAATTCTAAACATTTTTCTTGACATCCAAGCAATTTCAAACTCTCTTAAAATTTTTTGGTCAAATTACAAAAAAAAAATAATTTTAAAATTTATATTTCATCACAGTTATATCTAATTCTTTAAAAATTTGAATTTAATTATATATATATATTAAGTTTGATAATAAATCTTGCATCGGGTGGACTGGACCACACTCTGAGCCTACGCAGTAATGACCAAAAAAACATAAAAAATATTTAAAAATGACGTGGCATACATAATATATCTGATGTGGAAAAAAATTGTCATGTGGCCACTTACACAAATACGGCACTGTTTGGCACAATTCAAAATTATTTATGTTTGCAAATTTATTTTTAATACTAGACAGCTACAATTTAATATTGCCACATAAATATATCCAAAATCAACTAATTTAAATATAAAAAACTTCAAATTGGATTATGAACGGTGCAAAACGGTACTGTTTTTCGGCATGTGACATTTTTTCACATCAAATCTACCATGTATGCCACATAATTTTTTAATATTTTTTATATTTTTCCAAGTCATCGTCACGTAGATTCGGAATGAGGTACAGTCCATCCAAGATAAAATTTGTTATAGAATCTAAAATATAAGTTCAAATTTTTAAGAATTGGATATAATTATGATAAAGTGGAAATTTCATAATTTTTTTTTTTGTAATTTAGCCTTTTTTTTTTAATTTTCTTTTGCTAGTTGAGGAAATCATGACGCATGCCTATTAACATTTCATATTTGCCTAGTAAAAATAAAATATTATAGTATATATTTTTTAAATAGTATAGTTTTAATTTTTTTTATATATTTTTAATATATTTAATATATCTCTAATATAGTTATAATGATATATTAAAAAATATTCAATTATATTAATTAAATCTTTTTTCTTTTTGTTTATTTTCTAATATAAATGGATGGATTACTTCGAGTCTTTTGTAGGTTTCTCAGGTTCATTATATCCTTTTGTAGGTAATCCAAAGATAATTCATCGGGATATCAAGGCTGATAATATTCTTCTTGATGATAACTTTGAACCAAAGGTAAGATTAATTGGGAGAGAAAAACAACTTTTTTTTTTTATAAACAATAAAACATTTTATTAAAATTTGAGGGGAAAAATTATCTTAATAAAAAATTAAGTTGATAAAAAATTTTTTCCTAAAACTAAGCATTTCGGCATGTACAAAACAAAAACTCTTGCTTCTAGCCAAATGACCACACAAAAAAAAAAAAAGCAACCAAAGTACTGGAAGCAGAGAAGAACAGGGCCTGCCTGATGCCAAACAAAAATAAAAATATGTGCCAAAACGAAGTCAAAAAACATGGACCCGCACTAAAAGCTCCGAATGGGCACGCCTTCAAGCATGTGTTGCCGCAAAAGCAAGGCTAAGAGCAAAGAAGAGAACCCGGCTAGCAAAAACCTGGAGTTCACCTGCAAATAGTTTTCCTATTTTTCCAAAACTTAATTCCATCAAGTGCCAAAATCAAAGAATTCAGACTAAAGGGAAAAGCAATTTGTTACCATCTATATAAATATAATAAAGGCTTCAGAGAGGCAATGTAGTTACTATAGTGTCCTTCTGTTTTTACTCATTTTATTATTTTCTTTTTGTAGCTCTGCCACCAAAACAGCATTGTTTTGCTTAATAGTAGAACGTGCTGTTTTGGTCAGACAGAATTATTTTTTTGAACTCCTCGTAGTAAAACGACATCGTTCTCCTACTAAGTAGAACAATGTCGTTTTGAGTCCATTTGAGTTATAAAAAAAAAATGGGTTCAGCTCACTGTTGGACCTATACAATGAAAGCATAATGGGCCTGTACAGTGGGTTGGTCTATTTATTTAATTACATTTCTATATAAATATAATAAATGACCTCTGGGAGACACGGTAGCTACCACAATGTCCTCCCAATTTTGCCCCTCTTTTTTTTTTTTTTGCAGCTCTGTCACCAAAATGACATCATTTTGCTTAGTAGCATAACACACCATTTTTTATTTGTTATTTGATATATATATATATATATATATATATATATATATATTGATTGATATATTGATGTATATGAGATTTTTACCTCATATAGCTCCTTGTTCAATTCTTTCGAAGTCATTGAATCATTTTCCTCATTCGAGAAATTCCTCCTTTCATCCACTCCATTCCTAAGAGTAACTAGAACAAATTTAGTCACATTTTTATGTTTCAATTGAACACTTTCCTTTTTTTATTATTCCCAAATAGATTACTTCAGAATAAGAGATCTTTCTCGATCACTCCCTTTGCCTTCTCATTCTTCTGAGTTTACTTTTATTTCAATTTAATGAGATAAATCCTCAAATAGACCTAATGAAAAATACAAAATAAATTCACATTATAATCACTATATCCACAATGTGTAAAACCATATCATTTTCGTTATTCTGAGCTTAATACCCAATAGAGGACAAACAAACGTGTGTGTATGTGTTTATGTATAACACTATCAAACAAAATTATAAAAATAAAAAATAAAAATTTCAATTTTAACTATACATAGCCTTGTTTTGATTGTTTGGAGTATTTAATTGTATGTCATATATATGACAAAAAATATACTGCTTTGAATTTTTGTTTTCAGATTGCAGACTTTGGACTTGCCAGAGATTTTTCATATTCTGTTACTCATATTTCCACGGACCCCAAGGGAACTTTTGGGTAATTAAGATACACGTTTTCTTAATTAAATTGTTTATGACTGAATAATCATCCCCAATTCCATTTTTTTTCACGTCCAAGTGCAGGTATTTGGCTCCAGAATATGCTAAAGACAGAAAGCTCACAGATAGGTCTGATGTGTTTTCCTTTGGTGTGGTGCTTCTTGAGTTGATCACTGGGAAGAAATCTGTCTTTTTTGAGGGCAACGAAGCCTATAATCTAGCAGCGTGTGTAAGTAATATATATATATATATATATATTGAGGTTATTCATAGTTTTATTAAATACTATATCCTTAACTCAAACATAATTTGAATAAATTGGTACATAATTCTTCCAGCTTAAATATGAGATGTCTAAATTTGAGTTGTAAATATGCAGTTACCTTAATATGAGATGTCTAAATAAGAAAATATTTCACCGTCTTTTAGAATTCTATCTGGTACACTTTAAATTATAATAGGACTATTTCCGAATATATATATGTGGTTGGGTGTATTATTAGCAAATAATATGATAATTAATATTGATGGGAATAAAATGGCAGAAACTTGAAGGTTGATTATAGTTCTAAAAATAACAATTAGTCAAATTACTTGCGTATTCCAAGGTGATGCCTCATATTGAAAAAGCATTGGAAAGTGGCAACTATGACGAGCTTGTTGATCCCAAATTAGAGAAAAAGGATATTGATGAAAATGAGTTGGCTAGAATGACTTCTTGTGCTGCTGCTTGTGTATATAAACCTGCAAGAGATCGCCCACATATGAGCCAGGTAACTGCACAAATGTATTGAAATCCTTCAAATTAATTACCATCACTCAAATCCTCTAACATTGTTTTGGAAATTAATGCAGATAGTTGAAGCTCTGCAAGGGAAGATATCTTTGGATAATATATGGATCAACAACGACAGCAAATTCTTCTATGATTTCTCAGGAAAAAGAAGAGAATTATATAGTATATCAGAGTTCTCACAATATGAGGGAGAGACCCTACCATCAGAATTCTGACTATTTGCTTGATGGCAATTTGATTTGATGATGATTTTTGTTTAAATATTATTATTTTAATTAAGCACTTGAATTATGATTGGTGATTAGAATATAGTAAGATTTCGGATTCAAACTATCAGTCAAATCCCCTCTAATAATAATAAAAGATATGTTGGAACTAATAAATTTCAGTTTAATGGTAATGGTCTTCAAATTAGACGTGGGAAATTTTAAATTCCAATCTATTATGAAACTCTTGTACCCAAAAAAATTGTTAGAATTTAACTAAAATAATTCAATTTAAATTTAATCAGCGATAAGGTACATATTCAATTTATTGAATACATATGACCAAATGGTTAAATTAATTACTAATTTTACCCAAGAGTAACTCGTACCTATTATTTGATTCATTCTTCAATCAAGACTTTTATGTTTTAGTTCAGTAGAAATAAGTATCTAGACTACCCTACCGTCTATTCTACAAATGCAAAACATTGAGTTAACTCAGTTTATACTTGTAGCCAACACAATGATAACATGTCCTTTTTTTGTCCAAAAATTAAAGAATACAAATCAAATTCATGCAAATAATTTTAAAAAAAAAAACCTTAAAATCTTCAAATCCCTACTCTCATTCTCTTCTTCATTTTTCTTATCGATTTCTCATTAGTCAATTAATCAATAATAGCATCCTGTTACAATCCGACATTGGTTTGGTTGAAAATCTAAACTACTACTTAAATGCCATGGACAAGGACATTGCGGAATTTTTCATTTATGCCGCATCTGCAAGAGATTTATGGAGGGAGCTGGAAGAAAACTTTGGCGACTGTAACGTTCCGCAGCTGTATCAGCTACAGCGTGAAATCTCATCGGTGAAACATGGAAATCAATCAGTAAATGCATATTACACGAAGCATCTCCTATTACAGTTCAAGGGCACGGATGGCAGGCATCTAATATTGCAGATATAATCAAACAGGAGGTTTCCAAATATATTAGAGGAAATCAGATGTCTAATGATAGAGAATTTTTAAGGTGCACCCGGTGTAATTTATATTGGGTGCTTTAAAACCGTTAGATTATAAACTTTTAATCTCATCCGTTAATAATGAATGGTTGAAATTAAAAGTTGATAATCCGATGATTCTAAAGTACCAAGTGTAATTTACATCCGGTGTGGTGCACGATGACTTTGCAGGTACTGTTGGCAATGGAGTTGCTGCAAATACTCTTTCTTACTGGGTCATAGATAGAGGGGCATCAACCCACATCTGTGCAAGTAAGGAAATGTTTAGTGAGTTGTATCCGGACCCTCGTACAGTAAAAGTTTACTTACCAAATGGCTTTGCAGTTAAATTTTTTTTTTTTACAGAGTTTTGAATTCGAGGCAGAACTCTTTATGCCGCTAGGACCTAGTTTTCTGAGCGCTTAAAGTTGATTTTCTTGGAACCATACATAGATCAGAAACTTTATACCTAACAAATGTCCTTTATGTGCCCAACTTCAGCCACAATCTCCTCTCAGTAAATCGATTGACCAAAACCCATTCTGTCAAGTTTGTTTTTACTGACCTTTATTGTTCTGTAAAGGACCTGAAGAGTGACAAGATTGCTGCTTCTGGAAGATTGATGGGCAGACTGTACGTTCTCACTCCTACTTCTATTCATATACCTTGTAATAAGATCATTGCTTTGTTCATTCTCACTTTGTAAGTCAAGTGTCTGTTAGTTGGGTTTTTTCCCTAAAACTTTTTACCAATTTAGGGTCA
Organism: Balakata baccata; assembly: GCA_949630135.1. Lineage (NCBI taxonomy): Eukaryota > Viridiplantae > Streptophyta > Magnoliopsida > Malpighiales > Euphorbiaceae > Balakata > Balakata baccata. The sequence continues at coordinate 33,381 of CATIWF010169236.1, forward strand.
AATTAAAACAAATTTCCAATTTGGCATGCTCAACAAATGATCAGCAGTTAAAAGTTGACTAAAATTTTCTGACCGCTCCCTAAGATTGCGGATTGTTTGGATCCGCTTGTTAACAAGCGGACACAATATGTCCACAGGAAAAGTTGTTTGATTATGCTGAGCAGAAGCGAGTTGTTAATGGTGTATTGGTTGGTATAGCCTTCATGTCAGCAAGGCAATAAATCTTGTACCAAATTTTGTATTGTTTAAACTAGAGAAGTGACCCTCTAGTGAGAAAATAAATTGGATTACCTTTTTTTTTTTTTTTTTGATAATTGGGTAATTTATAAGTTGCTGTGTGTTCGTTTCTGTAATAAAAAAATATATTTACATTTTATTTTAGTAATTTTGTATTATATTTACATTTTTAAAAATTATAATAAAAAATTTATATTTATATTTTATTTCAGTAATTTTATATTTCATAAAATATTAAAGATTTATTATTTTTTATTTATATTAAAATAAAATTAAAAATTCTAAACACATCATTAAAGTAATAAATTTAATTATTTAAAGGAATTTAATTAATTTTACAAAGATGTGCAATTTAATTATCTATACACTAGGCACGAATCTTTCTGGCAAAATCAAAATATATTAATGCAGAATCTACCAAAAACAAAATACATTAATGCAGAATCTAGACAAAGAGTGGAGCAATTTTAATGAACTTTAAACAATTATTCCAGTTTTATATCAAAAAAGTTTCATTTTACTAACCAGCTGCTGCCCTTTCAACCGTACACCAACTAATACTTCATCTCTTTTCCTTATAAATTTTTTCACATACCAATAATTTATCTGCCACATTTTGGTCTTTCAAAACTAATAACGAATTTATTAATTCACAGATTCCCCTTTTGGCCTTTCATTGTATCAATAGTTACTTTTCTTATATATAAAATACATAAAAATATATATATTTTGGTCGTCCTAGATAGAAAAAATCAAGTGGACTCAAATAAGAGCTAACTTGTCACCAAAATTTTTAATTTTTCTTAGTGAATACCGTCGTCCCCATTTCACAATTATCGAGCATTAGAAAAAAAAAAACTATCTTTTGTTCAATAAGTGGAGTTGAATGATTATTATATCAGTTGACAATTGAAGTCCGCTTTTTAGTGAAGTAGATAATTTCTTTCTTATCCACATCATCAAAATTCACCCTAAAATAGAAAATATTTTTAAAAACACTCTAAATTTGGAATTTGCAAGCTTTTCACCCTAAACCAATAAATATTTTATCAAAAAGCGCTAAAATGAGAAAAGGCCCTTGTAAGTTGATGTTCATACTTAGCATGGCAGACTTGGACATCCATCTGATATTATATTAGAACAATTGAGATTCATTAATAAAAATCCAATTTGGTATTTCAATACCTTGTGATGCTTGCTCTGTGGCTAAAAAGACTAGAAATCCTTTTCTTGCTTTAAAGCTTACACAGTATCAAAGCCAAATGATGTTGGAGTACTTATAATTGGTCTATGAGTAGTACAGTCTACTACTTTCATCCTCTAAGTGATCTTCCACTGTATTGTATCCCCATTAAGAGGCTAGACTCTAGGTGTTGGAATCCCACATTGATTGGTTTCTTTTTAATAAGCAATAGATTTTTTATTAAGAAATAGGGAAAAACCACCCGAGTCAAAGACTGAGGTGATGAAAAAATCCCTTCTTAAAAACTAAGCAACAAGCAAGAGCAAGACAAAACTCTTGTTTCATGCCAAGAAGAACAGATCAAACAAAAGAATAAAAAACAAAAACAGGAACAACTTAAAATGCAACACAACAAGCTACAAAGAAAGGATGATCCTCAAAACCAAGATCGGAGAATAGGGCCTATAACCAAACTCAAAATGGTAGACTCAAGCCTCTATTGTAGTAAAGCAACCAAAAAACCAAAGCAAAGACATAGAACCAAACAAAACACTATTTGTGTCTCCAACTTTACAGAGCAACTAGAGAAAAAATGAGGGAGTCCATATCGTAGGGAAAATCAGGTGTATCCGCCTTAATCCAAAGCCATGGCTGAGAAAGGATAGTATGAATAGTGGAATGGAAATCAGGTCTCTCATCTTTAAATATAAGTTTATTCCCACAAAGCCATAACTCCTATGAGATGGAAAAGAATAGAGCACACAAAATTTTCTTTTTGAGTTTTCCAAAAAGGAGACTATCCCAAAGATTATAGAAGTTTACTAAATCCATAGTAATTACAACCATTTCATAAAGTAGCACTAGATACACCATGAGAAATATCAATGAAGTAGGATATGGGTAGTAGTTTCACGAAAAGTTCCACAAGAAGCACAAATATTGCTTGAAAATTGTACAAAGAGCATGACTGAACAAGAAGTCTCTTGTTGCAAGTTTATTGTGAAACATAAACCAAGAAAATAATTCAACTTTGGAAGGATAGATGTTTAGCCAAACATTTGGGATAACTCTATCAGCTGTGAGTTTGTTAGTCATGAAGGTATAGTAGAAGGATCGAACTGAGTAGCTGCCATCCTTATAAGCATCCTATAAAATTTCATCTCAAGCTCTTTGTGGAAAGGTGACATACGATAAAGTTTTAAATAAAAAAGCCGATTTGTGAGTTCAAAATCATTAAGGGGATAGTTCTAATTGAGATTCCAACACAATGCCTTATCAATCTATGCACTCATATTACCAACAAAAGCACAGGAGGCTATTGAGACAGAAAAAAGTTATGGGTATAAACAAGACAAAGGTGGTGCTCCTTTTAGATGCCATTGATCGTGCCAAAAAAGAATGCTAGAACCATCACCTATCTTAAAAGAAATATTGCTAGAAATGAAGTTAGAGAACTCTTTTGAAGAAGAGTAAATGGAAGTAATATCTTTCCATAAAGTTGAGGCATATATGTGGCAGACAGTCCAATCAAGTCTCCTAGCTATGTATTTATGTTGGATAATAGAAATCCACAGCTTGCTCTTATAAGTACTCAGATTCCACAACCACTTAAATAAAAGGGCTTGGTTATAGATATTAATGTCACAAATGTCTAATCCACCATTTACTTTTAGTTTGATGAGAAGTTCCTACTAAACACAGTGGATTTTAAAGGATTGTATGCCCCCACTCCAAAAAAAAGTTCGGATATGCTTATTGATACATCAACTAACCGAAAAAGGCATTCGAAAAATAAACAAGTAGTATTACGACAATGAGATGATATAAGATTTGATAAGAGACAACTGGTCTACCTAAGATAGAATTTTACCCTTCTATAACATCAGTCTTTTTTTAATTTTATCAATAATGGGGTTTTAGGTTGACATGTATTTTGGAGAGGCTCCAAGAGGCAGACCTAAACAGTTGAAAGGCAGATCAGACTATTGTATTGAATTAAAACAACATTAGAGTCAATGATATCATCTAAGGAAATATTACCCACTATGGAGCTTTTGTGAAAGTTGATGTGAAGGCTTGAAGCTAGGGAAAAGCAGTATAGAATACGTGCCAAATTGGAAAAGTCAGCAATAGATCTCTAAAAAAAGTAATATGTCATCAACAAACTGCATATGAGTGATAATAGGTCCACTTCGAGGGAATTGGAAACCATAAATCATGCCAAGGTTGCATATGTACGAGATCAAGTAGGAAAGAGGTTACACAACAATAATGAACATAAAAAGAGAGAATGGGCAGTCTTGCTTAACACCATTAAAGATATTGAATTCCTTAAAAGAAGTGCCATTAACCAGGACCGATGATTTAGAATTGGAGAAGCATTCTAAAATCCAGTTGCACCAACAAGCTCTAAAACTCATATCAAACATAACTTGAAACAAGTAACTCTATTTACCAATATCAAAAGCTTTTTCGAAATCAATTTTGAAGAGGGCACAACTGTCCCCCGATTTCTTATGAGAATCTATGACCTCATTAGCAATGAGAAAGCTATCTAAAATTTATCACCTAGCAATGAATACAGATTGGTGAAAGCTGATAGTACAATCCATAACCAATTTAAGCCGATTTGCTATAAGCTTCGCTATAATTTTGTACAAGCTATGAATAAGAGAAATAGGCCAAAAATTTTCAATCTGATAAGCATCAGCCTTTTTTGGTACAAGAGTGATGAATAAGTGCTTGATGCCATTAGGTAACTTCCCCGTCATATAGAAAGAATTAAAAAGATTCCAAAGATCGTCCTTCAAAGCATGCCAAGCTCTCTTGTATAAAAAGAAGTTTACACTATCTAGACTCGATGCCTTCGAAGAACCATAAGATCAAATAGTCGACTTAATCTCATTTAGTGTAAAGGGGCGCTCTAGCCCAATAGCTTTAGAAAAATGAAAGACTATGCATGCCCAAATTCTGGATGGTAGCATAAACGATGGGATCCTTATTAAACCTTCCAGAGAAGTGTAGGAGAAAGACATTAGAAATGGAAAGAGGGTCTCAATAAACTGATGTACCATCAACAATCCTCGCAACCTAGTTAAAGCATAAATATAAAATAATTTTATGTTTATGTCTCCTAACTTACACTAAGATGTGTGAAACTTTTGCCACCAGACACTCATATCGTCTTAAGATAATGGAATGTTCAAGCGTAAAATGGACATCTTGTGAGTTTCAGTAGAATTAAAGTTGATGTAATTCTTATTCTAGTGAGCCAAACTTAGTATTCAAGTCCCCATAAATATCCTTGTTCCAAAAGGACAAAAAAACATCTTAACTTTCGAAGCTTTGTGCCAAAAGGAAGACAAGCAAGAAGAGAAGACCAGAAGTTATGTACCAAAGCAGGAAAACTTGGGAAACTCCACCAACAATTTAAGGTCCTGAAGGATCTAGGCCTAGTGTTGATAATTAAGTTAACTGCTGAACCAAAGAGCATTATGGTCGAAAGGTTCTCGAGCAAGAGCCATAAGAGAAGAATTAGGGTATAAAGAGATCCAAGAAAGATTAATAAAAGCTATGTCAATTCGGCCTTTTCCAATAGAGTTTCTCTAGGTGTACAACCCGCCTTACAGATGCACATCCATAAGACTACAGTCAGAGATAAAATTATTGAAATTATGCATACTGATATCAGGCCCTGAAATAGGATCTCGTTCAAAGGGATGACAAATTTGATTGAAATCACCAATAACCAAAATAGGTAGAATTGAAGATGTGATAAACTGGTGTAATTCATGCCATAAGTCCAATTGTAGAGAAGGTGAGTTAGAGTATGGAGCATAGACCACAATAATACAACAGTTCAGATTCTCAGTAAGATAATAACCCGTAACTACTAACCAATAAGTGTGAATCTCGGAGGAGATGTAGGAAAAAGACATTTTATCCTAAGAAATAAGAATACCTCCTGAGCTAATGAAAAAAGATGGAGAGAAAACCCAGTTAACATGTATTCTTCCCTAAATAGATTGTTCAATAGGAAAAGTAATAGATGTAGCTTTAATCTCCAGAATAACTACAAGATCAACTTGCTTTAATTCAATAAGCTTTCAAATATGTCGTCTTTTTGAAGGACCACCAAGGCCCTTAAAATTCCAAAATAAAAGATTAATCATAAGAGAATATCAAAAGAGAGAAGTAGGTAAGCTTCATGCTTTGAATCCGCCCACCGTTGAGCATCGTGAGCAATAATGTCTACAAGAGCCTTAGAAATAAATGTCATATGTATCAAATAGAAACCCAATTCTTTACCAATTTTAAGAGTGTATGGGCTTCTATTAAAAAAGTTTATTTGTCTATAGTTTGAGCAGCTTCTTCAGCAATAGGATCTTCAAAATTAGCATATAGGCGATAAGATATATTTCTCTTATTCATATTTTGTATGCAAATATATGTGATTAAGATTCCATCGTCACTAAATGCAGATGTAGAAAAATGGGGTTCTAAGCTAAGAACCCGAGTTAAGGACATATTTGATTTTACAGAGCCTTTTACTGAGTTTTCTTCTTTCTCATTCTCTTTTTTGTAGGACTGAGAATAAGCATATATGGCCCTCTTTTTTATCTTTTTCAATTTCGAATTCACAAATTTTGCAACAGAGGTTGTCATATCATATGGGTCAATTGAAGTGTGAGCCGTTTCTTTATCAAGAACTAAGGGAGGACAACAAGCAACATCTACAGGAGGGTTAAGGGAATTTGAAATAAGAAGAAATGGCGATGAAGGTGATGGACGGTTAGAGGGGGTGGAAAAGAAGGATTTGGGTAAAGGGGCAACACTATTAACAGCTGTTGTGGTTGAAAATCTAAACTACTACTTAACGTTTTGGACAATTCTTATCCCTTAAGAAGAATTAGGTACAAGTCTCATTTACTTGCCGAATTTTACATGTATGTCTCCAAATATCAAACTTCATGCACTATGTGCTTTATATGCATGTGCTAACCCCTATGTCAACCATTGCTTTCTCACCACTACTGCCACAAACACTGTCATCTTTTTCCATTTTCCTCTCCCATCATCTCCTCTGTCACCAACTATTGTCTCCAACTGCTTGTTGCTGCCTTCACAACCCACTCACATTTGCTCATCTTTATCTTGTCATGCCAGGTTTTCTTGGAAGTCTTTTACTAAATAAAAATTATATATATTTGATGATGTGATAATATTAAAATCATTAATTTGTTTAATCAAAATTATTTCTGCTTGTGGGTGCAGTATTCCTAGCCAGTGTGAAGCATTTTGGAAAGGAGTTTCAATTCTTTCAAGAAAATGATGAAAAAGAAAGAATCAAAATAGAGAATGGTGGGATTGCAACCACCGATAGGGATATAAAGACTCAGGTTTTGGCTTTGTAGGAGGTGGAGAGATCTGCTTGAGATTCCAAAATTTTTGATCATCATTATAACAAAACAAACACTTACTTTCAAGATTGATAGAAAATATTACAAAGCTAAGTTTTAGTTAGTCGGCCAATGTCTAGACTCGGTTCTTGCATTTTTAAAGACTAATTGGTAGTCATTTTCAAGCTTAAAAAAAAGGTTTTTTGTTTTGAGAATTTCAAATAAAATGCAATATTCAGTAGGTAGATAAGTCGGATCTAATTTTTTCTAAAAGTTTGTTCAAGGTATAAGTATTGTTTAAGCTATTATAAGTAGTACTAGTGCTATATTGAGATAGCCAACAATGTGAGACTATAATCTAACACTTCTTTAGATGGGCAAACCTAACTCTTCTAAAAATATAACTCAAAAAAGAAAAAAAAAAGTTGTTTAAGATATTAAAAGTGGTAATATATTGAAATAGCCAACTAGGACTATAATCTAGCACAAAATAATAAAAAATAACATTTGGCCAGGATATTACTTCAAGATTAAATACGACAACTACTTTATTATTTTTCTCCTCGACATTAATGCTAAAAAGTTTTTTTTGCCCAAATATTTTTCCTCTGCAAAACAATAGAAAGTTTTGTCTAAATCTTCTAATTGTATTTTGATGACATTTCATCATCTTCAAACTGAAATTTTCATCCCATAGAAAAAATAAAGAAAAGAAAAATGCTAAAACCAATCATGTTTCACATGAAAATAGAGAGAGAATTAAAAAGCCTTCTAAGTGGCTAATTATTTCAAATTTCATGGGCCTATAATTTTTTCACTCACTTGCATGTCAGTTGTAAAAAAAATAAGTGTAAATATATTATTTATATCAAGCTTAAGGGTGCAAAGATCATGCTGGGACATAGTATTTGAACCGCACTAGAAGTTTTGGCTCCATATATAATGTCTTAGTAAAAAAAAAAGTTAGCAGAGATCACTTTAGAAGGTTCAAATGTATAAATGACTTTTCTTGTCAGTTTGAGGGGTAATTATATGTTAGACAAAAAAACATAAAAAAAAAGCTAGAACCAACCGATTTAATAAGGAACTGACTGATCCTAAAACCGAATAAAGTATTACCATTAACTCGGCGAAACAATAAATTAGGCGGATGAACCGGTTATCCGGTCAGTTGATACGATAATAGATTGGTGGAGGAACCGGCTATCGAGTCGATTGAATAGTGAACCAACTGATTGATCCGAACACAATTAAATGGATTTGACTCATTAGAAAATTATAGCTTTTGTTGCTGAAATGAGGAAAGTGCGGCTGCTGAGATTCGAACTAAGCACTTTAAGCATTTATATTTTTTTGTACTCCTTTTATAAAAGGTTTTTGGCCGCTCCTTTGCTTATTTAGTCGATGTGGGATTGAGAGAGAACAGTCCTCCAGTTTATATATATATATATGTTGCACTTCTGCTCTCACTTCTTTTTTAACATTTTCTTTCATCTTCTTTAACTTCAAAGAAAATACTGATGGTATTAAGGACAATATTTAATTTTTGATTTGCACAATTAGCATATCAATTACACATGTAAACTAGGCTTCCAAATTCTCTCTATATAAAAAATTAATTTTAGGTATTTATTTAAATAATAAATAAAATATACACCTATTATATTTGAGAATTTATTTACACATTTAAAAATTAATTTTGTTTCTGTTCTTGTTTCCAACTTCTGAAGGGTAATTAACGACATGTCGTTCAACATGATCAATGCAATTACTGATCTTCCAGGGAGCGAATGCCACGTGTCTGTTACCTGTATAGCGATTAAAGTGATTAAAATCCGATGGCACCATCTCCTGTCCTGCTCTTCCTCCACCGCCCCCCCATTATAAGGGAATAAGGCACCGCTAACCGAAAATTTCCGGTGGGAACCTGAGATAGTGGGAGAAGGAAAATGATAGAGGAGAATGGTGCTGGGGTTTCCTCGGATAACTACGCTGCGAATAACGATGCTTCACAATCGAGGCCAAGGTAATAGATGTAAACAAATGAGGTAACAGATAAATAAACCCTAATTTTGATGACATTCTTATCTAGTACGACGATTCTGATTTTACGCGTGCTTTGCTTTTCTTGATTAGGGTTTTGTAGCTATATGCCTATATCGTTTTCGCTCTGAATATGCCTGTCTTTTTTGGAGGGACGCGTTTCTGTAAATGGTGGAAGGATTTAGGTTGTTATACCTTTTTTTTTATTAGGGTTTATTTATCTGTTACTTCGTTTCTGTAAACGGTGGAAGGATTTAGCTATATGCCTATGTCGTTTTATTTTTATTTTTATTTTTTAATGTTAGAAGCTGTTATATTGTTGAAGTTACGGCTTTGGCTGGCCTGTTAGTGGTAATTGTTGTCGAGATTGCCACTGGACGGGGAAATTGTTGAAATTTTTTACTTTATTTCTGATAATATGTGTGTTTTATATTTTAAGGATTGGATGCATTTGAATTAAAGGGATATGCGTATAATTCTTGAGGCAGTAACCTTAAAAGGGATATATACATATTTTTTCACCTATGGGAGGGGGGTATGATGGGAAACACTTATGGTGATGTTATCTCTTATTTCGGTAAACTTTGTTGCAGAGTTTCTTATGCATTATTTGTATTTTCTAGTGGTTAGGTGTTATCTTTCTTATTTTAAAGGGAAATAAAAAATAAAAAGATAAAACCTCTGTAGGGAGATGTAAAATCTTTTCAACGTTTTCTTCTAAGAGTATCTGAGTATATGTGTTTAGAACCATTCCAGTAATTTTACCATCCCTTGGTAATATTTTAAAGCAGTTACTTTTTTTTTTCTGTGTATAATACTATAATTGTCATTATAATTCTGAAGGCCAATTGAACATTTGTGATGATTGATGAAACTTGCAATTTGATCCCAAATAAGATGAAGCAATGCTGCTTTACATCCATTGGCTTTGTGTATAATCTTATGTGCCGAGAGATGCTGTTTACACTGTTGGCAAAAATGTATCCTAATGTTTTGACAATGATGACACAGTAATGCTGCTTATGGAGACTGACTTTATTGCAGATAATGCTGATTGTGCCTTAGCTTTGGTTTTCTTATTCTTGATGGGATGCTGTTTTTTGATATGCTTGTCTTATAATTTGGTTAACACATCTAACCCTTTAATATACTAACAATTAGTCCATGGTTCAGGAAAAAGAGAAAGTGGGATCAGCCTGCAGAGTCATTGGTTTCAGCTGGAGTTGCAACCATATCTCCTGTTGTCCCATTTGGCAACATGGGTTCTGTTAATGGAATCTCTCTTCCGGGAGTTGCTTCAGTCTCTGGTGCTATTTTAACTAGTCAACTTCTGGTTAATTGTGCAACCATTCCACCAGTGTTTCAGGTGCCTTCTATGCCACAAAACACTGCTACAGCAGTCCTTAAACCAAACCCAGTGAGCTCTCTTACAAATCATATTCTCACCTTGTCAAGTAACACCTTATGCATAACTACACCATATTGCTGAGACTTTGATGTGTCACCCCAGCAATGGTGTATGAAAAATTATCGAATATCATCAAGAAGAAAAGAATTGTCATTTGATGTTGTTTCATCAATCTTTTCACTGTGTAATTTTTTATTTTTCACATTAATTTTCCTTGGTTTTATCTCCTTAATTTCTGTCACTCCATGTTTGCATTGTATATATCTCCAGTTTCTATTCAATATTGCATCTCTGCATCAGTTTGGTTGTGTGACTAATATTTTTTTTTTCCAGTCTAAGATTCAGGACGAGTTAATAATAGCACGAGAAATTGTTATAAATGATGCGGAGTCCTCTGTTCGCTACAAACTAACAAAGCGTCAGACACAGGAAGAGGTATAATTTATTCCATTTGGTTCACACAAGTCAAAGATGTCCTTTATGAAAATTGAAGTGAATAATTTTTGCCTTCTATAATTGGTGAGTTCTTTATTTGCAGATTCAGAAGTGCACTGGTGCCGTGGTGATAACTAGGTCAGTGGATATTTGAAGGCATATTTGATGAATATTGGTTTTCTTTGTGTATGTTATTATATTAATTGATTATTTTGATTTACCACCCATACAAATTGTCTGAGCTGGATTACTTTGCAGGGGCAAGTATCGTCCACCAAATGCAGCACCTGATGGTGAGAGACCATTGTATCTTCACATATCCGCTGGGGCCCATGTGAGTATACCTGTGGACTCTAAAGTATTTAGGATAATATGGGCAACTTATTACTTTTCAAGAAACAATGTGAATGCTCTTCTTCTGCCAATGAGAGCTACTTTTTACCTTACGACTTCTCCATTAACCTTCTAAATGATAACATGAAATCCATGCAACTAATCGACTAAAAATTTTGTTGAACCAGTCAAATAGAATATAAACTCGTAAGTATTTTGACTGCTATATTAGTCTAATGATTGCTATTTAATTTGATTTACATTCTCTATCCCTTCTCAACTTTTTGACCTTATGATTGAAACACTAGTCATCCCATTGACCAAATTTTAGTCTGTGAGGCATTTGAATGGGGTTTATTATTATCACTTTATTTATTGAGCCTTAGGTCATATTTCCATATGTTAACTTTTTAAGCTATAAATTTTCAATATTGAAGATGTGAAATGATACAAACTGCCCTTCTCCTGGGCAGAAACCTGTTCTGCTTGTCCTTTGCATCTGAATACTCTAAATAACATAAAATTTTGCCTCTGCAGCTGAAAGATACAGCTGAACGGATTTTGGCAGTTGATCATGCAGCTACATTGGTTGAAGAAATGTTAAAACAGGTTCCAAACTTACAACCTTCTTCGTCTGCTTCTCCAATGGCTGCAAGTGCTGGAGTGAAGGTATGCATTCATGTGTTTATTTTTATTGACTCTTTTGGTATTTATATTGCAATTTGCTGTTAAGAAAAGCATCCTCTAACATACCTTTATTGGAACCATTCAAACCTTGATTAGAGGATTTTTTTTTTTGGCATTTTCTGGCTTTAGACTTTAGAATAGTTGAAATGCAGTTTCTTGCTGCTATTTAGAAAACATGTAGGAAAATGAGCTCTTAAACTAGAGTCGAGTCCAATATTGCATTGTACAAATCTCTAACTGAATAAGGTTTCTCAGGCGCTGAGCACGTGTGTGTTTTTGGGCTTTGACGCAGACCCATCATTTAACATTGCTGCTAGAATTCGTGGACCAAATGTAAGGTCTTTTTTTTTCTCTCTGCCTTCTCTGGTGTTTACAATTATTGTGAGATTTGGCAGAATCATTTTTATTTTTATCATTTTCTGATTCTGGATATGTAGATTATTGCCCTGTCATTAGACTTCACTCTAAGTTTGTAACTTAGATATGTAATGCATTTTTGGTTGAACTATGTAAATTATATTTTATACTCCTAGTATGTGCCTACCTCCTCATCTTTTAGTTTAGAGCAACATTTTTTGATTAGTTGATATTTTATATTTGTTGTCTTTGATGAAGATAAGAGATTCTAATGTTTGAAGCTTTCTCTCACATCTCCATACCATTGGGAGAAATTGTTTTTTGTGTTGGTGGTGGTTCGATTTTGTTCATGCAGGACCAGTATATAAATCACATTATGAATGAAACAGGAGCAACTGTTGTTCTAAAAGGGCGTGGCTTTGGAAATTCTGGAAGCCCAAATGACAGTGGTACTTCTTTGCTTTTGCGCACTTTAACATTTATTGCCAGTATTTGATATTGCTGCTGCTGCGTGGTTTTTCCTTAATTAATATTATGTCACTTACTCTTCCATTTGGGTACAGAAGCACAGCAACAACTTCATCTGGTCTTGTCCTCCAATAACTCGAAAAGTCTTGAAGACGCAAAACGATTGGCTGAAAACCTTTTGGATACAATTAGTCTAGAGTGTGGTGTCTCCAGGTAATTAGGCTATGAATAATGATACACTTTTTGTCTATGCTTTATTCCAAGGATCGTATGCATTTTGCTTCTCTTAAACAGAATTCTGGCTCTTGTTAGTTGTATCTGTTTTGGGCATATACAGCCTGATGTTGATGCCCTGTTGATTTAAATGCATCAGTGTGTTATGCAACTCTTTTTCCAGATTAACTGTTGGTGGTTTTCCTAACTGTTATAGGGTCTCATCATGTAAGGTTTATAGTGCTGTTCCACCCCCACAGCAGTTACTAGCTGGGGTGCAGAGTTCTGGGAATGAACAGAAAGTAGAGATGACTGTAGCTACTGGTTTGACATTACCAGAAATTAGCTCCACACTGCCTATTCCAGCTTCTTCAGTTGCAATGCATGAGTCAACCTCTGTCCTTTCCCAAGCGACCATGTATCAATCTGGGGGAGCAGTTAACTGTGGGCAGCCTCATTCAAACTTGTATGTTCATCCCCGGCCTTTAGTGAATGGAGGAACAAGCTATAGTGGATATGGTGGGATATATCCTCAGGCCACACCTTTGCAACAAGTTGCTCTAGCCCTCAGACAATCAACATCTCCAATAACTTCCATAGTAGCACCTATGACATCAGTTGCAAGCACGACCTCAACACTGAGCACATGCTCCAGTCTTGAGAAGGAAAAGCGTCCTACACAGAGGCGGAAGTTTCAGGAGTCACCAATTACTTCAAAGGGTACTTCAAAGGCATATCAGGTATACATGTTTTCTTTTCTTTTCTTTCCTTTTTCCCCCTTTTCTGGAAGCATGTTTGTCAGAATAGCATGGTTTTGCATGGAAAGTTTTAATGTGCCTTAGTGCAAAATGAAGAGTTTAATCTGTTATTGCTCAAAATCTTTAATTGTGTTCAAGTTTCTAGAATTTTGTATTGCTGAGCTCCTTTCTGAAAATGTCTTGTGATGAGTTAATAGTGGGATGGACTGGATATTATGAACTTGTGTGAGGGAAATCTGTAAGCTTATTAAGAGGAGTAAACTACAAAACTGCATTTATTGTGGAATTGATTTTTTTCGTTGCTTTTTTCCTCTAAGATGGTCGAGATGTGGTGTTGCAGTTTGCAGTTTTGCATTTAGCAATCATCAATAGACTCAATTTTTAATAGTTTTCAAGACCTTTACCTTGCGATTAAGAGCCAATTTGTTAACCTGATTTTGTTGGCAATATGAGTACCAGCTTGTTTGAGGTTCAATTACATTATTGATTATCTCCATGATCCTGAGAGTATTCACCATGCATATGAGAGGGATGAACAAGATTTGTTACTAATCACTCTTGGTTATATTCATCTAAACCTGAGGCTTTTCTCTTTTTGAGTTAGAAGGATAATCTGTTTGGTAAATGTGAAATTCATTTATATGATATATAGCCTTACGCTTTTCTTTTATGTTTGAAGAACTTAAAAATTTCAAGATTTTGATAATATCCAGTTGGTGCTTCTTATCAGATTCTAACTCAGTTCATTTATCTTTTTAAACAAGAACTTTTGCCGGGCAGTTTATTTAGAAAGTTTACCTGTTGGTTCATCTGTCCACTCGATTAATGCCTTATTTGATACAGGGTCTGGCATCGACCAACCATCAGTTATGCTAGCTGCATGTTGGAGCTTGGATAGTGAAATATATTAGTCTTTGATTACGTTTTTCTAGGCACCCACATCCATTTTTTGTACACACTTTTTTGGCCTGTCATGGATTAATGTCCATGAGTCACAACATGTACATGTAATGAAGTTCCATAATTATGCTGTGCAGGATAGTTCATGTTGTGTGCAATTGATTGATATTGGCATCTGCTTTGTTGAATTATTGACTGATATAAGCAATGAACATCTGCATTGATGAATGCTTCTATGCCCTTTTCTTTAGGGTATCTCTTTTTTTTTCCCCTTATATAAGCTGACTTTCTTTGCTTAATATTCCAGGTATTTTCTCTGACCTTCTAAGAAGCTAATAGGCTGATGCTGGACCTCTCTGTTAGGGCCATTGGTTTGTATGTTTGACAGGGTTTTCAGTTTTGAAGGCACCCATCAACGGACTCTTGCTGCTTCAGAGCAATGATCAAGAATTTATGTCATTTACTGATTGGTCATTTCTCTTAGGTGGTATAGTGTGAATGCCTTTGGACGCCCAATATACCCAATGCCACTGCCTTCATGATAGTCACACCACTGTGCATTTTTGAATTCCTATGAGATCAGAAGTTCTGAAAGGCTGGAAGCCAGCCTTTGATGCCATATGGCAAAGTAACTTTTCATTCAGTTTAGTCTAGGAAAGCCCTATACACCTGATTTCTTTTAACAACAAATTACATCAAATGCCCCAAATAAATATGAGAGAAGGAGAATTTTCAGCCAACTCAACTGTATATGGGTGGCATTGTCCTCAAATCTTGCATGGGCTGCAATTTTAGATTGTCATCACTAGCAAGGACATTGCCTTTGCATGTTGGTTGGAACACCCGATCAAGTTAACTTTTATTTTTTAAAAGCACCTTATTTTTGCCTTCTGCAGATTACAGTATGTTGTTGTTTTGAAGCCCTGCACCAAAATTTTAATTTATTTTTATCATGTTCTTGTTTTTTGTTGATTTAATAAGCACTAAGTACCTCATAGTATGTCTGATTGATATGAAATTTATAGGTAGTTGTATTGGATACCCATGGTCAGCTAAACATTTCAAGTACAATTCTTTTTAGCCCACTTTCACATGCATCTCTAGTTTATTCCAACATTTACTGAAAATGTGAGGCTTACTTTTTCATGAAGCAAACCCAAAGGAATGCTAAAATTCACAGATTCTGTCTCTAATATATGAGTCCTGAACAGGTTTTGCATCCTAATAGTGTCATTTGCTGATTTGAACCCAGCTTTTACTGTCCTGCTTTTTTAGCATTCGGAGGACAATAACCTTTATATCATGTCAAATGTGATTTGAGACTTTCATGTTTTATTTATCTAATATCTAACTGATATTGAGAATCTAGGTTTGCCTTTTTTTTTTCTTTTTCTAACTTATTGCAGGGATCGGAATTGTTGAATGGTGAGCAAACATCAGTAGATGGTTTAAGAAATATATCAAACATGCCAGCGCCAAAGAAATTAGTCCAGTCATCGTTGAATGGAATGCCGCCACCTCCTCCTCTCCGAACCATGCCCCTGTCACCGTCATTGAATGGGATGCCATCCCCTCCTGCAGGAACCATGTCCCCCCCAAATTCAAGGAATGGAATGCCGCTGCTGCTGCTGCCACCACAAACTATGCCCCCACCACTGCCTCCGCCAAAATTTAGTTTGTCACATACCAAGGAAAATCTGCAGGAGAAAAACAACATTTTGAACAAAAGCAAATCTGATACAGTACCAGGTATGAACAGCACTCTGTAAATTTACACTGCTTTTTTACCTTGTATGATTGTATGTATGAACCAAAAAACCAAAATGAAATAAATAGGATACTAAATAGTAGAATAAAGAACAGATGGAGATAGCATTGGCCTCTTTGACGTTTGGAGCATTCCTTACAGTTGTCATGGTTTACTTACATTTTTTTTTAATCTTGAACCGGTAGTTGTACCAGACACTTTGGTGAAATTAATGGAATATGGAGAGGAAGATGACGATCCTGATGAATCCAGTGAAGAATCTGATCATGGCAACGTCGACACTGAAGCAGTTCGAAAACCATTTTGGGCATTATGAATGACATTTGTGGATGTGGTTTATAAATGTGGATTGCTCTAGTTATACACGGGTCCCAGCTGTATGGTGTCAGGGAATTATGATTCTCCTGAATTTTGGCTGTTTGTGGAAGTTGCAGGATGGTGATGGAGATGAGTGTTGTATTTTGTCCATAATTTGAGTCTAAATGTACATTAATAGTTTGCTAGGAGTAGATTAATTGTGATGATGCATAGTCTACCCACTGTTGAGATATTGTTTCATGGTGATGCGCCGTTCCCTTGTAAAAGCAGAACGAATAATTACCAAATTTGGATACTGTACCCTCCAATATTGAGGATGAATTATGTTCTTTTTAATCAGTTCCTTAGTCAGCTTCATTTTTATTATGTAATTGATTTGAACTCGCCATGATTCAACTGGATTTGTTGGTAGAATTTGCTGGGTCGGCGAAATCTGTAACAAAAACCCAAAAATTCATTCATGATAATCATTTCACTGAGCATTAGCAAGAAATGTGTAGCATAATTAGAATAAGAATTAAGTGTTTGATTCGGTTGATTTGTGTTGAAGGCTTGAAGGGGGATGGAAGGGGGCATGCAGGTGCTGGTGGCGACATTTGCTGCAAATGGAAAACCAAAGAGATGAGAGAGAATGAGGTGAGACCCTCAAATTCTTAACATCAGATTTCCTTTTAGTTTTGGACGAAAATTTAATAATTGGGTTGAAATGCAAAGGGCTATGGAGATGAGATCAGGATGGAATTGCCAATAACAATAGCTGACGTTGTAGCCGGAATTTGATTTTATATTTTTAAAGTGATTCTGGTTGCCACGTCAACACGAAGGGACAAAATATTTTACATGGGACAATTTGGACAAAAAATGGATTTCACAAGGCAATCGGTAAAAAAAACCAATCATAGGGGCTAATTGAGAAAAATGGACAAATACATAAGGGCTAAAAAAAAATGTCAAACCTAAAGGGATAGAGAAAACACTTTTCAGCTCCTTTCCAACAGATTTTAGCAAATCATAAGCCTCCGCAATCAGCTGCATATCACCGTACTCAATTCCGTTATGAACCATTTTGACAAAATTTCCAGATCCGCCTTTGCCAACATAAGTTACGCAGGGGCCACTATCAGGAACTTGAGCTGCTACTTTAAGAAGAATATCTTCAATGTTCTTGTAGGCTTCAAAGGAAACATGAAATCGATGATTTTCATTAATGTTTGAATTAACTTTTTCTCTAATGTGCCAATTTTTTTTAAGAAAACTAATTATTTCAAATCAGATTTTTGTGGGTTGAAAATAGACCCATCCGAATATTTCATCTTTTATAATTGCTGCCGGAGAACTCTTTGCAATTAAAAATTAAAACAATAATAATAAAGAGGAATTCTAATTGGCAATTTTATTTTTATTTTTTAAAAAGAATGCATTCATTTTGTTTCATCCAACTTAATTATTAATTTTTTTTATATATATAAAATTGAGCTAAACTCAAAAATAAAAAATCCAAACTAGTGAAAATAAATTGTACGTGTAAAATCATGTAACCACCATGACTGAATACTTCTGTGTGGAGACTCCAAGTCCAAGATATGAGAACCGACGGCATAGTCATTACTTTATTGAGTTGTCTAAATTGAATTTATTAAACATCATAATTTATTTATAGATACAATTATTGACATCTATAATATGAGAATCCATAAATATGTGAGAAGCTTCTCATTAAACTCCTTTCAGAAGCATAATTATTTAAGTTTTTTATTTTTTTAATTGCATCTTAGTTTTTCTAGTTTTATCAAATTAAAGATAAAATCAGCTAAAAAATTAAACATAAATATTAATAAAATTTGGCTAGTATATAAGTCATGTCATGTCATTTTGCGTAAAAGGCTTTTTATTATCAACTCCTAGATCAAACCTATAAAAATTTGGACTCGGAGTTAAGTGTTCTTTGTAAGATTTGAAATGGAATTAAATTAATTTTTAGATAGATTTAGATGGATTAAAAAAAAATTTTCAAATATATAATTGGAATAAAATGGTTATATATAAATATGAAATTTATATGTGTAGTTTTTTTTTCTTTCTAAATAGTTTATAATAAAATGGTTTTCAAAGGGTATAGTTTATTCAAAAATAAGTAAAATTATACAAAACATAATTAAAAAAAATAAATTATGGTTTATTTTATTGATTAGGCCTTTTCATTATGTTTAGGAAAGGTTATGAGCTCACCAAATGGAGAGGTGAGCAAGTAAAAGGATTGAGAAATACATTGCCATAAATTTGGCTTAAAACATATGCAATCCCTCTAATTTATTACTTTTTTTTTATATTACTCTCTTGATCAGTTTTTAATCATATTTGTCCTATAAATATTGTTTTTGAATCATATTATCACCTCAAAAATTTTAAAAACGACACAATTGGCCATAATTTGATAACATGATAATCATCTATGATAATTTGCACTCTAACTGTAACGTTAATAAATTGCGGCTAATTGTGTTGTTTTTTCAATTTTTATGGTAATGTAGTATAAAAATAACATTTACGGGACATATTAGACCAAAAACTGACCAAAAGAACAATATGAAAAAAATAAAAAAATTCGAAAGACTGAATATGGATAAATTTAGGGGATTTTTACAAAACTATGAAAAAGCTTCTAAATATATCCAAGAACACACGCACTTAAAGTTTTTTTTTTTTTTAAATGGCAAAATCACTAATTTCTTTTTCAAAAAAGTCAAAAGCAACTAAAAATATTGAAAATCATTGTATTTTCAAGATTTATCAAGAAATTAATAAAAATTGAAGTTATCCAAGATCTATCCAAGATTTACCCATAGTTTACTTAATATTTATCCAAAATTTATTCAATATTTATTCAATATTTACCCAACATTTACTTGAAATTTACTAGAAAATTAATGAAAGTTGAAATTACACAAGATTTACCTAAATTTTATTTAAGATTTATCCAAGATTTACTAATATACCCCAGGTTTACCCAAAATTTACAAAAATTTATCTAAAATTTACCTAAAGTTTACCCAATATTTACTTAAAATTTACCCAAAAATTTACTCTATACATTGTCAATCTTCCAACTACAAATTATCAAAAATTTATCCAAATTAATAAAATACTTAATTCACATTTAGGTTTATCAAAGTAAATAATTTTAATTAAGTTAATTAAATAATAATTATAAATAAATAAATATATGCACAACGATAAATGATAGTCATACAAATTAATAAAATTATTAATCTATATTTAAAAGACGGAGAAAAACTATTTTTTTTTTCATTGAATGAAACTTTTACTAAATATGCAATTTAAAAAAAATTGATAAAAATAAAAACAATAGCAATAAAAAACAGAAAAACACTAATAAAATTGAAAAATACATTTAAAATTGGTCTTGGGTGAAATTTCCTCGAATTTTATACCAATGAATGATGTACCTAAAGAAAAGTATTTGAGTCGGCCATAACCATGTTGACAACTGACAAATTACAATCCAAATACAATGTCTCTAACAATAAACATAAAATTTTGTTGGACCTACACATTCTCAAGTCCTTTTCATTTTGGCTTTGTCTTATTTTCAAACCCTGAAAATTGAAAGTGATGGGTTAACTATTTTAGCTTTTTGAACATATGCTTGGGAAGTTGGGACCCCATTTCCATAAAATCTGCATTCATTGCTCTTATCCAAAGCTGAGAGGCCAACTTGTCTAGGCATGTTGCTGACCTTTTCTTGGAGCAGGACAAATTTAAGGGCTAACTGAATTACATATTATTCAATTATTTTTTTCTTAAAGAAAAAGAAAATATACTCATTGTTTATTTGTAAGAATAATATTCAAAGCATTCCCAATTGTAGGTTCAATTTAAAATCATGAAGCTCCATATCAATGATTGCTTTTAGCTTAATGATAAATAACATTAAGATGTAAGGTATAGTTGCTTTCTGGTTACAAATGGAGTTGGTGATTCAACACACATACATTGACATAGCAAGACATGTTTATTAATCAAATCAAAACTTGAAAAAAGCAATAGGAAGACAATAAGATTACAGTAGCAGAAGAGTTGATTAATCTAAAAGCCTCATCTCTGCTAAAGATATAGCTAACAAAGGACGGAGACTACTATTATGAAGCTATCTCCGGTAAGGATAGTGCACTGATCTTTGAGAACCCTGGAAGAGATTCAACAAATAATTCTCTAAATCATCAGCATTGTACTTAATGTGCTTGTCGCTTATGTCATTGGTATGTCTTCCAACGAATGTCCGATAGGCTTGGATCACATTCATAGACGTTGAAATTTGCAAATCTTCTCTAAGCTGGTGGTCAGGGATAATCCATGCTGTCTGAGTCCTGTAAATCTCCTCAAATGCAAGATTGAAGTTCCGGAACCTCTCCTTCAGAAGGGTTTTCGAGACAGAATCCGAATTGGAATTTCCCTCATTCTTCAACAAACCTAGAACAGAACTCCAAGCTGCTCTCTCATAGTTCATTGCATGCTGTTGGAATTTGGCGTTGCGCTTTCGTATCCAGTCGTCCCCAAATATATGCCTTAGTTCTGAATTCTTCACCTTTTGAGCCATATAATGTATGTTGTTCATCAAGAAGATGTGCTGCAAGGAAGGATCTCTATATAATTTGGCCTTCTCATCAAGGTTGCACTCTAGAATTGAAGCAACTGATCGAAAGTGACGAGCCATTGGGGAGACATTATTCCTACATTCGTTTTTGCTATCTGCTTCTGTAGGTGGACTCATCTCAGGGGGCAATGAAATGGGATTCTCCCCATCATGATCTCTAAGGAGAAAATTGAGAGTCTCACGGTAGTCAGTAAGAGTCTTGATGTAGTTCATGACATACCGAGTGAGATGGTGAATTCCACCTCCAGCGAAAGGAATTGTGGACACACTTGTCGCAATGGCATTCTCAAACTCGTGAAGTGCATCCTTCACAGAGTCACCCAATCTCCTTAGAACCTCACGGCATTCAGTTCTGACACAAAATCCAGCATCATCCGAGTATAAAGAGTCTATGTCTGGAAGAAGATCTGCAAGAACCTCATACATATCCAAGATAGGAAACAGCTTCTCTGGTTTGTGGGGGCCAATAGATACAGCATCACCAAAATTCAACAGCTGCAACATTGAAGCCTTGGAAGCCTCAGCAAAACAGACGAGGTTAACTGTTCCAAGCTCTCCAAAAATTTGTTCAGTGAGCCATTTCTCGCTAGCAAGATAGACCCGCACAAAGATCTTCATAGCCCTCACCCACCTCTTGATCTTGGAATTCAAGCTGCCCCACTCCAATTTCAGCACATCCTCAATGCTCAGTTTCTCCATTTCAAGGATAAAGAGACACTCATCCAAGGCATCTCTTCTGACACTGATATATGCCTGGGAACATTCGTGACCATAGTTGGTGATGAACATTAGACTTGCAATACGTCTGAGATCAGAAATCACTTCTGGATGAACCAAATCAATTATGTATTCCTCCGAAGTTCTGCTAACACTATCTCTGTTGATTGATTCCTCAACCGAGTCATCTCCAACTGAGATTACAGACCCAGAATCTGCAGTATCCTCCTCGCTTGAACGGAAAGATACATGTTCTGGCTCAAAAGGTTGCCTGTTCTGAACAAGAATGTGCTTAAACTCTTCCTCGAGCCTTGCCATTGCAATTTGAAGGATGTCATGAGACCTCCGCAATAGCTCCTCTTCCCCACCATCTTTATTCAAAGACAAAGTCTCCAACCTTTCAGCTAACTTTCTGGCATCATCAGCTGCATTTAGATATTCAGTAGCTTCATCAAGACCTGAATCCCATATCATAGACTGATCTGCCTCCCAACTCATAATCTTCTCCTGAATAACATTTAGCTGTCTTTCAATCTCAGATATTCCTTCAACCTTGTTTCCATTTTCATCAACTATTGTTATGTTTGACAATTGATTGCCAAGTTCTGCCAAAATTTTCTTAGTATCATCAGTGAGGTTTTTCTTTGATCGCAATGCCCTTGTAATGTGCTCTGCTGCCGCAATCAAGTCTTCTTCTCTTTCCATTTCAGAAACCACAGAACCACAATCCCCCATGGCTAAAGAATGCACAAATACCAGCTCCCTACCAAAACCCTTTTGTTCAGTCAATAATCAAAACTTGAACACCAAGTCCAGATTTGCTCCTCTAGATTCCTTTTCCACTGTCCCAGATTGGCTCTGAAGTCCAAGCAACAGCCTTTATTTCCAAAGTTCAGGGCTCAATGTCTTGATTGAAAGTTCAAGCCTAACAATTGTGTATCCGGTAACTAATTATCGATAAGAATCATGAGTATCAGCAAAACTACAAAAGAAACTCCAAGCAAAACGAAGAACAATGAAACCTACTTCATCTAATGGACATTACATAAAAAAAAATCCCGAAAGCAGAAGAACACAATAGTAAAAAAGAAAACGTGCAGAGATCAGAAAAGGGTTGCAAAGAATCAACATAGAGGAAGACAAAATATAGCTAAAGACAGAAATAAAATACAACAATAAGAACATGAAACAAACCTGAAAAGCCTGAGCAAGATCTGAAAAGCCAAAGGCAATAGGCACCCAAATAATAGAAGAAAGATGTAAGCTTTGAGACGGTGGAAGACCAGATAGAAAGGTAAGCAAGACTGTACGTTGAGTACAAAGAAAAGAAAACCCAGATGACCTTTCTATTTGGAAGTTGCAAAATTAGCAGATTCTTTTGTTTCATCCATTCATGAGGTTGTTGAATATTTTGGGGCTACAATTTCTCTGGCCAATCTCTCTTTTTCTTGTTTTACCTTCTCTCTTTTTCAAGGGAGCAGAAGCTGCTTTTACAATTTTTTCCATGTTGTTTAGTGGACTATTGACTATTATGGTCTACGGCCCAAGCATCAATAGAATACGTGTCAGTTATAATCAAAAGATATGGCTTTTTTTTTTCTTTAGTATTTTTTCTTTCATTTCTTTAATCTTTGTTTTTTTTTTCAGTACAAATTAATCTTTATTCTTTAATCATTAGTGCCAAATGATCCAAATGTTATATATTTTTAAGGGGTGATTATAAAAAAATATTGTGTATTTTTTATTTTTTTATTTAAAATATGTAAATTTTTAAAATTTTATCCATTTATAAATTCTAATAAATCTCTACCGATACGGTTTAAAATTTTGATGAGATTAAAAAGATTATACTAATTAGAAAGCTAAGTCATTTTAAAAAATTTAAAACGTTATCGTTTTATTTTCTCTAAAATTTTAAAATTTAAATCTTTTCGGTGAAACTCTATTTACTATAAAATTTTTATTTCTCTTTGCTTTATTGAATAGACAACTCTTAAACATAATAACTACATATATTATTTTTCAAATATAAAGAGAGATTTATATTTTAAAATTTTAGAAAAAACAAAAACGATATCATTTTAAATTTTTTAAGATAACTTGGTTTCACAGTCAATACAGTCATTTTAATTTAGCCGAAATTTTGTGCTATATCAGTAGAGTTTCGCTCGAAATTCACAAATTAAAAAAATTTTAAAAATTTATGCATTTAAATGAAAAAAATAGAAAATACAAATTTTTATTTCTCTTTACTCTAATGAGTAAATAACTGTTAAACACGACAACTACATGTATTATTTTTCAAATATAAAGAGAGATTTATATTTTAAAATTTAAAAAAAATAAAAATAATATCATTTTAAAGTTTTTAAGATAACTCTGTTTTTCAGTCAATACAGTCATTTTAATCTAGCCAGAATTTTATGTTATATTAGTAGAGTTTCGCCCGAAATTTACAAATTAAAAAAATTTTAAAAAATTATGCATTTAAATTAAAAAAATAGAAAATACAATTTGATTTTATACAAACTTAAAAATTTAGCTTATTTTTTGCAATTATTCCTATTTTTAAATATTTATTCTTTCATTGCTTTAACCCCCATTTTCTTTTAGACTTCTTGCCCAAAAATAAAAATAAAGAAATTCATACTCTCAATTGTTTAACAGATATAGTTTAAAATGTTTACACTCTTATCTGTAGATAATTAATTACTAAAAGATATAATTTTAAATAAGTTGTACATGCATGAAAAGAAAGATTTAAATAAGGTTAAAATAGAAAAATGGTAATTAATATATAAGTGGAAATAAGGGATGAATATATAAATTTACTAAAAAGATAACCCGATTGTATTAAAATTTATTAAAAAGCCAACTTAATTGTATTAGTTAATTGAATTAATTTAGTTATTTAATAATTTAATTTATTAGTAGATAGTATTAATAATTCATTCTATTAGAATTAGATAACTATATTTTATATATATAAAAATAATTAACTAATATTAAAAATAAAAAAATAATTAATAAAAAAATTAATTCGATAAAATTAATTATTTATATCAAATATTAATTTATTTTATTCTTCAATATCATATAGATTACCATTCAATTATAACCTCTATTTTCTCTCCTATGAAGTCTAATACTTTGTTGGACTATCTACATTAATAATTTTTATTTTCAAATAACACTATGTTTAAATTAATAATGGTGGACTTAGGATATTTTTATATCATACATAAATAACACTATAATTAAGTATGAAATGAGTATAAAAATACAGTCTAAACCAAGAACATGAACTTGAAAAAAAATATAATGAATAAGAAAATTTGTATATAATAAATAAATTTATAACTATAATGAGCAAGATAATTTGATGTAATTTTTTTTTTTAGGACATTATAGATGGAGAACATTTCTTATTTTGGTTCATCTCGATACAAGTTGAATGTTTTCTTTTAACAACTATCATATTGTATGTTGGCAATCCTTTCTATTACGAATCAAACTATTGTTTTCACATATGTTGTGTTGGAAATTTTTCGGAGAGTTTTCATATATGGCAGGTTGAACAAGCATGTTTTGCTATATCTTTTCTTACTAGGGATGTTTCCATTGCAATGCAGTTGATGAAATGTGACATAATGCAACCCATTGAATCGATACTAAAATCTGTTGTATAGGAAGTAGTGTTTGTGTTGCAAGTTGTCCCACTTTGACTTTTACCTCTGAATCTGTAGGCTAAGAGATGTTAACTAACAATATGTTGAAATCATTAAAGTTGTTGTGTGCCCATAGAAATCTACGGTTGGAATCCTCTCTTTATCATTAGATACCGTATCCTTTGCTGTTTTTTTTTTCTTTTTTTGCATTGTATAGCCATTATATATTAGGTTCTCCTTTCGCCAAGTACAAAGGACGAAGAAAGAAAAAAATAATTTAATAAAAAATATTAAAAAGACACGGTAAAAAAAATAACAATAGCATATTGTTATTCAAAATATAATAACAATGATTTTCACTAATATATTGAATTTATATAATAGTAAGTTTAAACTAAATTATAATCATACAAGTAATGTATAATATGAATTTTAAAAAATTGAGTACAATTCTTATACTTCCTCCACTTTGAAAAGATATGTTTGCTTTCTATTTTTATCCGTCTGAAATTACAAGCCACTTTTTTTTTTGAAGTGTAGTTATTATGCTCAATTACAATTTTTATTTTATTAACATATTCCACTATTATTATATCATCACTTATATCAATAAAAAAATATTTTTATAACTATTATCTTAAATAAGTCTTGAAATTTGATAGCATCTATAAAAATATTCTTGAATTGCATTTTGAAGATAATAATCAATTGAAGGCGTTTAGGAAAAATATTAAGCAAAAATTATTAACTTAACTAAACTAACTAATTTTCTTAATATGCATATAAAATGAAACTAAGCCAATCTTTTCAGGATGGAGAGAGTAAGTTATTTAAGAAATTATAATTTTTTAATAATTTTTATATAGTTCAATAATTAATTTATTTTAATCATATACATAATGAGTTAAGTTTTTAAAATTTAAGTGTATAGTATAATATAATTTATTTTTATATAAAATATAAGAATAAAATATTGTTAACAATCATTATTATTTAAATTAAATATGACTTAATTACATGATAATTAAAAGTAACTAAAATTAATTTGCAGAACAAGATAATAATTATTATTTATTTAATAATGACAAATCCAATTATTAAAAATTATGTATATAGCATGTAGATAATTGAGAATAGAGGGACAGACAAAATAACCGTAAAGTATTTATTACCTATATTTTATGACTTTTCATAATTGATACATTTGTAATTTGAGGAAAGAGACAAAATGATTGTAGAATACTACCTCTATTTTATATATGACTCATAATAATAATTATTAATTTTCAAATGAGTAATAATACAAGTCTAATATCTAATAATAATGTATAATGCACATTAATGATTATCTCCCCTCTTAATCAAATTATAACATATATAAAAGTAGAAATATGGAAAACAAGTAAAATGATTATAAAATATTTACTACCTCTATTTTATATAATTCTTAATAATATACAAATTAGTAATTTGATAAAATTTGAGATAAACATACATTCATATAATTTATTATGAATAAAATGTCATAATAAGAAGAAATAAATATATAAAAACTAAATGGTGGAGTCCATTACTCAATAATCACATGCAATTACTCTATTTTATATATAACTCTTAATATTTAAGATAAACATGTGTCATCATCCCAAATATTAGGAGTATTAAGACTTTATCTATAAATAAGAGTTATATTAATATTGAAATGAAATTAGCTTATTAATACTGTTGTGATATTATAATTTTATATTTAGCTCGAGCAATGAAACAAATTAATAAAAAATAAAAAAAATATATAAACTAAATAGTAATTAATAATGAGTCAAATATCTAATAATAACATATAAGGTACATTAATAAAAAACTAGTATATATAAAAGTAGGAATGGAGGATGATAATCAAATTTACCAAAAAATCTAATCTGGTTGTATTAGTTAATTAAGTTTATTTTCTTATTTAATAATTTAATTTATTAGTGAATAATATTAATAATTTATTAATTAAAAATTCAATTTTATTAGGATTAGATAATTATAAAATTATAAAAAATAAATAACTAATAATAAAAAAATATTAGGAAGGCATGCTAAAAAGAATAAGAAAATTAATGGATAAATAATTGTAAATGTAAATAAAAAACTATGTGAAGGCAAATCATAATTGAAATGTCGGGTTCCTAATTATATTAACTAATTATTGTATAGTATTACATTTCTAGACATAATCTTTTTTGTCTTGGGTTAGAATTGATTATCAAATCAGTAAATTTTATATGGATAAGCATAATTCTTACTATATCATAAAATTTCAAAATTCGATTTAATAAAATAAGATGAATTTGAAATTTTTGATTTAGTGACTTAATATATTAAAAATTCGATTTAATAAAATAAAATAAAAAATATTGGTGCTGAAAAATTCATTAATATCTGCAATCACCTGAAACTTGATAAATTTTTAAAACGAAAAAAGAAAAAAAAATGAAATTTCTGCATGGATGATACTATTTAATATAACCTGAAACATGATAAATTAAATTAATTAAGCTAAATTAAATAAAACTTAATTATATTATAATTAAAAATAACTAAAATTAGTTTATTGGAGTAGATTATTATTATTATTATTATATAAAAATTAAATAGTGATTAATAATGAGTTTTATATCTAACAATCACGTGTAAGACATATTATTAAAAACTATTAGTTAATTGAGCTAATTTTATCATTTAATAATTTAATTATTAATAAATAATATAAATAATTCATTAATTAAAAGTCTAATTCTATTAGAAATATGAACAATTAATATTAAAAGGAAAGAAAAAAAAACAAATAACTAATATTAAGGGAAAATTTAATGTTATTATCAACTTTTATATATACTAGTTTTTTCATTAACGTATTTTGCATGTTGTTTTGTATTTATATTTAATTTTTATATCATACAATATAAAAAAAATCACGCCAAATTATTTAGCCTATTAATTATTTTTTCTATTATAGTTGTTAATTTAATTAATATATATACATTATATTATCTATTATTATTTTTTTACCATTTCTTTCCAATATTTTTTTATGAAATTATAATTTTTTAATATTAGTTATCTTTTTTTAATTAGCGTGTCATGCACATAATTATAAAATATTGAACTCGTCATTAATCACTATTAGATTTTTGTATAATTTTTTTTATTAATTTATTTTATCTTATTATAATATTTTATTCATAATGAATTATATTAGTGTATATTTATATCAAATTACTAATTTATCCATTATTAAGAGTTATATATAAAATAGATATAATAAATATTTTATATTCTTGTAATAATAAATTATGTATGATGAACTATGTTTATGTATTTATAGGTTTATTAATTAGAATTTAATTGTTCATCATTTTGAACTTAATTATTCATCATTTGAACTTGATTGTTCATTGCATGTTCATCATTTATAGGTTAAATATTTATATTTTGATTGTACATCATTTTGAATATAATTGTTCATTATTTTGATTTGATTGTTTACTGCATATTTATTACTTATAATACATTTTTTATTATTTATTAAGTTATTTAATTATTTATTAATATTTAAGATAATTAATTTAATAAGTAAAAAAATTAATAAAATAAAATAATTTAATTATTTTTATTATTTTAATAGAAAAATATTTAAAATAATATAAACATTACATAAAATAATAAAAAATAAATAAATGAAAAAAATGTTAATATTAAATTTATATTAACATAAATAAAATAATATAATTCATAAATATAATAAAACTAATATTTTTTCATCCAAAATAATAAATAATTAAAATACTCAATAATACTAAATAATTAAGTTAATTAATTTAATAAGTAATAAAAATTTAAAAAATAAAATAATTTAAATATTTAGTAATTTATTTTTTTATACATTATATATAGTTACATAATCTTAATAGAATTAGATTTCTAATTAATGAATTATTAATACTATTGTTCATTGCATATTCACTACTTATAAAATATTTTTTATTACTTATTAAGTTATTTAATTATTTATTAATATTTAAGATAATCAATTTAGTACATAACAAAATTAATAAAATAATTTAATTTAATTATTTTTAATATTTTAATAGAAAAATATTTAAAATAATATAAACGTTATATAAAATAAGAAATAAAATAAATGAAAATAATATTAATATTAAATTTATATTAACATAAATAAAATAATATATTTCATAAATATAATATAACTAATATTTTTTCATCCAAAATAATAAATAACAAATAATTAAAATACCCAATAATACTAAATAATTAAGTTAATTAATTTAATAAGTGATAAAAATTAATAAACTAAAATAATTACAATATGTAAATCTTTAGTTATTCATTTTTTGTATATTATATATAGTTACATAGTTTTAATAAAATAAGATTTCTAATTAATGAATTATTAATACTATTTACTAATAAATTAAATTATTAAATAACAAAATTAACTCAATTAACTAATTGTAATTATTTTTTTATTAAATAATTTTTTCTTTTTAATATTAATTATCTGATATATATATATATATATAACATAATTATCTAATCCTAATAGAATTAAACTTCTAATTAATAAATTATTAGTACTATAATTAAAAAATTAACTTATTAAATGACAAAATTAACTCAATTAACTAATATAATCATATAAATTTTTTGGTAAATTTATTTGTCTCTTCCCCTACTCCCACATTTATATATAGTATGATTATGATATGATATATAAAATAGTTAACCTAATCTAGATGAATTAATTATGCTATATATATATATATATAATTTTATTTTGAACTTTATATACGTAAAATAATTATCTTAACATAATTACCTAATCATTGACCAAACTTTTCTTCAAAAATCTTCCACATGAAGCAGTTTTTTTCTTAAATAAAAACTAAACATAAAAAAGAAAAAAGAAAAAGAAATAGTCAATTAGTACTAGCTAACTATGTATTATATATAAGAAAGACAACTAATATTAAAAAGAAAGAAAAAATAATTTAATAAAAAAATATTAGGAATACACAATAAAAAATATAATGTACAAAATAATTTATACATAGTAAATAAATTAATAAACATAATGGGTATGATAATTAATAGACAATATAATTTGGCGTAATTTTTTTTATATATAATTTAATATAAGAGTCAAATATAATTAACAATCATTAGTATTTAAATGAAATATGACTTAACTATAAATACTTACTACCTATATTTTATAAATTAGTAATTTGATAAAATTTGAGACAAACATACACTTCTATAATTTACTATAAATGAAATATCATAATAAGATGAAAGAAATTAATAAAAAAAATTTTATATTTTATATATAACTCTTAATGATAAATAAATTAGTAATTTAATGGAATTTAAGACATACACTCTTGTAATTCAATATAAATAAATTATCATAAGACGAAACAAATTAATAAAAAATTATATAAAAATTAAATGATAATTAATAGTAAGTCTAATATCTAATAATCACGTGTAATACACGATAATGAAAAATTGAAAAGAAAGATTTAAATAAGTTTAAAATAGATAAATAATAATTAATATTTATATATAACAGAGAAACTTCAAATAATTTATAATAAAAATTTTAGTCCACAATGATATCTATACAGAAACAAAAGAAATAATTTAAAAAAATATCAATTTTTTTTTTTAATTTGCAAGACTAATATTGGTGTTAAGTTTAAAGACAATTAAAACACTGCTATGATAGAAGTCAATGAAAACTGTTTTATTACTAAGTTATAAATTAGTAGGTATATTTTCAATATTAGCAGTTGGCATTTTTTGATGACCAATAGTATTAATTCTCAAACGCATGCAATCTTCTTTGACATTTACGAAGAATTTCTGGTAGACTGAAAGACGATTCCATGTAAATTTTATTTATTTATTTATATTACTTTTACTATAGACTTGAAACAGAAAATGTTTAATTACTTGAAGTATAGGCTAAGAAAATGAGTTTCAAAATAGTTTTGCTGGTCCTTTATGATGCCATGTGGACATGAAGAATAAGGAAGAAAATGATTGAAGATGGGCAACATATGTAACAAGTGGGTGCATGAACTGAACTTCAACGGAGGCCAAATTGACTATTTCATGAATAATTCTTCTGTATATCTAGAATAGTATTTGCTATATTTGTTCTTGTTCAATTAAACAATTCAAGAATCCCTATCAAATTGTTGACCTCCTTCCCTCTCTTATTAGTTAATTACTGCATATCCTATGTTAATTTGTTTATATTAACATGTTAAGTATCATGCATCCATTCGTTACATAGTAAATTAATTTGTTTCTTTGGATGTAATCTTCTTTTAAATTAACATTTTAAAGTATATATGATTCAAAAAAAAAAAAAAATTTTAACAATCAAGTAATATGAATTTACATTGGTTAGACCTATTAAGAGAGTACGATATTTTCTCTTAAATTTTAAAGGTACTTTAGATTTAGAACTCGGATTCGAGATCTCCATCTAAAAGAGAAATTCTTATCATTCCAACTCACACCTTAAAGATGTAATGACTTACACATCTATGATCTCCTTTTTCTACATATCTTAATTAAAGTTAATAAACTAAATTTTACGCTTCTAATTTTGCAATTCAAGTCAAATTTAAATAATTATCTTAACAATCTACTTAAACATGATAAAGGATTGTATGAGTCGGAGATTCTTAGCCTGAATTAGGCTATTCTTAGATGAAGCAATAGTTACCTTTGTTTTTTTTCCAAACCACAAAGTATCCTCAGTATAATATATTAACGATCTTAAATCAATTTTGTTTATACTGTGTAGGAGTCCAAACAGTGACAAAATACTCTTATAAGAATTTTTAAGATAAGTGCATATACATGACTCAAATTCAAATTCTAAACATGTAATAAAGTTGTAAGAATTATATGCTAATTCATCAACACCATATTGGATAATAGTGAATCTTTCCACCCTATTGCGTAATAGTTAATCTTTCTTTGAATGATTTAACTGCTAAAGAAATTTGTTAGCATCCATATACGGAAGTGATTCATAATGAGATTCCAAGGATGCAAGCTATAAATTAGGATTTCCATGGCAGCTATTCCAAAAGTAAATATGATATTGAGACTTTAAAATATTCAAACATAGGCCATTAGAATTTCAATCAAGAAAATGTTGACCAGTCTTTGTTAATTTACATAAAATTTAAGAAAAAAAAAAACAAAGAGAAAAATGGTTAAATAATTTGCCTTTTAATTATTCCCACCAAACCCTTTGAAAATGCATAATTACAAACAAAAACCCATCATTTTAAATGTTAATTGCTTTCTCGATTACACAATTAATCTTTTTTTTTTCTTCTGTTGCCCTCTTAATTTAATTTCTTCCTCCTAAGTTTCTTAATGGTTAAATATGAGACAGTCCTTTTTGTCTACAACAATAATAGCATTACTGAAGAAGTTAACTAAATAAATTTAGAAAGACAATTGCTTTCTTTCTTTCTCTCTTCACTTTTCCTCTCTTTTTAAGATTTAGGAAGAGGCTCTCCTTTCAAAAATGATTTAAATAGCTGAAGAGCTGCTCTGGGCTTGAATAGAGGCACTTCATGGCCTGCGCCTCTTACTGTTGCAAATGTGAGCCCTTCATACACTTCTGTCCACCCTCCCACCTACATAATAATAAAAACAAATTATATTTATATACCAAAAATTATTTTTCTTTCTCATATGATTCATGTGAAATCCAATCTCTCTATCAAAGAAGTATAAAGTTTGTTAATTAAGAAATGACTTAGAGTAGTATTTTTATTTATAAGAATTATGGAAAATCTCGAGCTCGAGTTTATTGGTCGTCATCTACCACTATTGATAGGTATTTAATATTTTTATAGTATATGCAATGACTACCTTTTATTGTATAAATTATTGCCGACTTAGCCTCTTAATGAACTCAATGAAAGAAGTGTAGAGTTTGTTGGTGGGTAGGATAAGTGTGTGGATAATAAATAATTAATTTTTCCTGTTTGATTATTAAATATTTTGGCACGCACTGAATTTATTGGTCTAATTTCAATATCAGATTTAAAAATCAAAAGAAAAAAATACTAACCTGTTTCTTAACATACCAAGGGTGCCAAGGAATTTTTGTTGCTAATTTCAGCTTGGCAAGGGAGTATCTAGTGGCAGTAACAGGCACCACCGAGTCTACGTCCCCACTATACATAAACAGTTCAATCCCAATAAATCGATAAACCCACATTGAAATGTTAACGTAATTTAATTATTAATAAAGAAATCAATGAATTCTCCAACCTGAATACCCAAATTCTCAGCCCACTAGCAATCATTTGTCTGTAAATTGGGAGTATGGAAACTTCGGTGTCGTTCCAGTTTCTATTCAGATTTTCACTGAATTAACAGAAAACCAAATAATTTCCATTAGATTTTGTGGCTAAGAATTCATTTACAACTTACAGAAATGAAGAATTTCACCTGCAGGCAGTCCACTTGTAAGGAATTTTTGTTATGTTAGCATGGAGTGCTTTCTGAACATCAGGCCTATTGTAATAAATCTCAGCGTATTTTTCAGTACAAGGATCATACCCAGATAGCTGCCGGAAAATCTGACCACCAACAGACAAATTAAAAACCCTGTCTAGGCAAGAAAAATCCGGCGAATCATAAATTTATATACCTTATGAGGGCGGTGAGGCAATCTCAGAGATTGGCGAGTAAATTGGCTACCATCAGAGTTGTTACAAGGTGGTGCATAAATGTTATACTGATCAATGTTTCCAAATTCTTCATCCATAGCATAACTATATAATGATTCACATTCATCTGATTCTTTCTGCCTGCGAAAATCGCAGGTACTAATGAGTTGCTGATATGTTCTATCAGAGATCATGGCATGGCTCCACCAGTATGTCACTGTGCCAAGGTTATCGTAGTAATTATCAGTCACTGCATTCCCAACCTGTACATATACATATGCAGAGTTGATTAACGGAATGGAAATTAAAGTAGCTAGACGAAATTGAAGAGTAAGTTAATTACCATAATTCCTTTGAGATTTATTGGATACTTAGACTTGGAATTATACATCAGAATTTCTCTAGCCAGCTGAGGAACATAATGGCCTGCATAACTCTCTCCGGTGATATATACTTGGCGATTTTTGTATCGTGGGAATCGATTCATCCATTGAACCAGGAACTCAAGCGAGTCCTTAGCTGCATCATGGCCACAGAATTCTGTATCAGAATCCAGTTATAAAGAAGAAAAAAAAATGGTTAATTAATTGAAATTGCCTCCTTGGAAGCAATGGCATTGGCCCCAGGTTATCATGCTTCCTGCACAACTTTGTCTTGGATTAGTAGGACAAATGTTAACTTGCAGGTTTGAAATTGGTCAATTGCATCATTTGCTATCAATGATGAAGACTAGGACCATTGGGTGTCAAAGTAGTGGTGCTAGTGATTCAACGTCATGATTTACCTACAAGACTATAACCACACTTTCTTTTTCATTTTCTTTTTAGGTCCCCCTTTTTTGAGAAAGGAGAAATAATAGCAAATTATATAATAAAGGGAGTGTGACATTATTGTAGATGAATCATACCGGTGCGAATATCGCCGGTATCCTGCAAGTCGGAGGAGCGGTTGGTGTAAGAGAAACCAACACCAGCAGGAGTTTCCAGGAACAAAAGGTTGGCCACGCTGTTCCAGGAAAACTTGTTCAGATATAAACCTGAAACAGTCTTGTTGATCCTAAATGGGCCTATTTCCTCCGATGCCCCATAGGCCACAGAAGAGCATCCAGGACCTGAACATTATTATCACAATTTCAAAGGGAAATTAAATATATGGAAAAAAAATTATGTAAATATAAGGTAAAAACTAAAAAGATAGAAAATATGTGAATTTCCAATGGGAATTATTTTTTCTTGAATATATATAACTCCAAAATGGTCCCACAAAAAAAAAAAGATTTCTCTAGGCGATAAATACACAAGGCTGAGAGTGATTCTCTATCAAGGACTTGTCTTGATACGGAAAGGGTCTTCCTTTGGACCCATTAATTAGTTGGAAGAAATAATTTGTTATACAATTAGGTGCATGAATAATAAAAAAAAAATTTACAATTGTTCAAATGAGAATTTGAATTCGAAACTTTATAATCTTAGTCCACAGATCAACAGATTAGTATTATCAAGCTAAAGCAGTATGATTAAACTAAAATTTATTAGTTACAGAAATTATTTTTTTAAAGTATGGTTTGGACAGCTTAATTAAGTTTGAAATTTGAGTTATTAATAATATATATGTAGAAGGCAAATAATGACAGAGAACTTGACTAGAATTACTGTATCAGAATCTGACATTATTGGCTGGCTAATTAACTGTTATTGCTGTGACATAATAATGAGGCCTGGTTTCTAGTTGCTTTCAAAAGTTTCAAGCTTTATCTTCCTGATTACCCTATCCACAGAGAGAAAGAAAGAGAAAGAGAAAGGTTTCATATATCTAATTTTGTATTATTATGTGATGCATATATACTTTCTATAATGGGTTTTGAGATTTTCTTCTTTCTCAATCACTAGCCAGTGTAAATTTAACTCAATAATTCTGGAATCATAAGAAAGATTTTATCTTGAGAATGATAGTTTTAGGTTTTAACCGAGTATAATTATTATATAAAAGCAAAAGAAAAAAC
Source organism: Balakata baccata (assembly GCA_949630135.1). Taxonomy (NCBI): domain Eukaryota; kingdom Viridiplantae; phylum Streptophyta; class Magnoliopsida; order Malpighiales; family Euphorbiaceae; genus Balakata; species Balakata baccata. The sequence continues at coordinate 69,736 of CATIWF010169236.1, forward strand.
AAGAAATTAGGCTAATTTCGATGAGAAATTTTTAAGTAGATTTATTTTACGATATTATACAAGAACAAAGCTAATTATTTATTAATATATATTTAATTATTATATTTTTATTAATTTAACTGAATATATATAATTTCATGATTACATGGATAAAATAATAATTGAGTTTACCTAAAAATTTATAACATTTCAATTCAATCCTTTTATTTATAATTGGTAGTTAGGTCATTCATTTCTTAGCCATTGGTAGGCCATTCTATTCAGCACTGGCCAGTGGCCATCTCACTCTCTTTCAGTTTTTTTCTTTGGCAATTCTAGCAAACTACAAAGA
>CATIWF010169248.1:0-98286 GCA_949630135.1 Balakata baccata
CAATAAGTAACACTCACATTGTTCTATAGATATGTTTCGATTCTCAAAATTCAAACACCTCCAGAAATCTTCATGAGCACTAGCTGCTCGCCACTGTCTGCAGACCATTGCAGCTCGACAAAGATTAATGTGGTCCAAGAAGGAGAAAACCTGTGGGAAGGAAAATAATATTAGATAGATGAAAACATGCAATGTACATGGACACCTCAAGAAGTCATAACTAAATATTTACCATATGCAATAAATCATCTGTAAGATCCATCCGGACTTCTAATTCTTCTAGCTGGGAAGTGCCATTCTCATTAACACCATCTCTCCCACCACTTGAATCACAGGAATTTTCATCACTGCTGATATTCCACATGAAATTATGATAAAAAATCTCATTTCTAGGTGGAACAGAAGAGCTCTGACTTAAACTAAAATTTCTGTCAGCTGATGAACTAGAATTGCCAACATCTGAAGACGTAGCTTTTACATAATAGCAGTCACTGAGTGTGAAAAAACAATGTTCCCATCATAAAAGAATATCAACCATCTAACACCAAAGTAAATACTATCAAAGAATCCACCAGTACAAACTTAATCAAATCCTAATTATACATTCCACATAAAGATAGAAATGGTAGAATTATATGCATAAAAAACGACACTTCAAAATTAAAAGTTTAATATTTAAATAAGACTACTTTAGCATAGTGCCATTTTAAAGAGTAAAAAATCCAGAAATTTAGATGAGCAAAAAATTTCACCTTGACTTGTAAGTTCTAGTGGGAAATTTCACCTTGACTATCAACAACATTGAGGATCAGTGATATTGTGTGTAAGCTCGACATACAGTAGTACAATTGTTTTTAATGTGACATAATTTTTTCACATATGACACAAGATAGTAGTTAACATCACCAAATTAACACTTGCAAAGTCCCTATCATTTGCTTAACCGGGGTAAAATGAATTTTTTGTACCAAAATTTTGGTACTTGTATCAAAATTGTACTAAATCTTTGTTTTGTATCAATTTAGTACCACATATTTACAATTTTGTTTCAGAATGATACTAAATATTTGTTTTGTATCAATTTAGTACCACATTTTTACAATTTTATTTCAAAACAATATTTACTGTAGAATTAGTCTGATGTGGACATCAAAAATACATGTATCATGTCACATCACATGTCACTTTAAATAAAAATATCACATATTACCAACTCATATCAACTCATATGTCTAAAGACTAAAATATGTGACGTTTTATTATTTGAAGTGACATGTAACTTAGTATAATACGTGTATCTTTGGTGTCCACGTTAGATAAATTCTACCGTAAAATATTTTAGGTACTTTCATTTGAAACAAAATTGTAAAGATATGGTACTAAATTGATACAAAACAAAGATTTGGTACCATTCTAAAAATTGTAAAGATGTGGTACTAAATTGATTCAAAATAAATATTAACCGCTTAAGAAATAAACAATAAACCCATTGTTGATAATAACGATAGATAACTCCCAAGAAAAGAGAAATAATAATTCAGGCGGACATTCTCGTCGCAACCAGCAGAGTGGTAGCAAATAGTAGATTATGCCCCGAAGCTTCGTTCAAACAATAAAATCACAGAATGCTAACAATCCTCTTAAGAAAACGAACCATAGTAACATATAATGCAATACCATTTTGAAACCACGTTAAACAAAATCAAAATCCAGATAATCAAATTAAAGCACATTAAAACCAGAAGAGAGAGAGAGAGACTTACTGAGTACCAGTATAAACTTTGGCCCGTTTATTATGCATGTCCCTATCACACTCCTCGTTACCACTCCCTGTCGCCGCTGCCGCAGATGGTGACATGGAACTACTACTCTCTCCCTGGCCTCGCCAGGCCTTTCTGGTAGAAAGCGGAGAAACCACATGCACCGCCTCGTCTAAACCCAGTGTTCCCTTGTCCCAATTGGCACCTCCACTGCGCATCGCTCTAATCATCTCCTCAAACAATCTCAATGGTTCTTGATCATCACACTCACGCCCACTATCATTCAATGCAAGTGCTAATCTCGTGACAGCGACTTCCTCAGCATCCTCATCGTTATTCCCAATGTTGCCCTCCGGGTTGCCGCCATTCTCGAAATTGTTCTCTCTCATGGCTTTATTACGCAAGTTATTGTCCTCCAACAGTGGCTCTTCGTCTTCGAAAGTGAAGCATAGACAGCACCAAATCTTCATGCAATTGAAGGTAAAGGCAGTATTGTCTTTAGGAACCCTAAGTGACGATCAGTAGCATTTCCGCCATAAATTAGAAGAGAAACTCTAACCTTGAGGGAAATTGACGAGTTAGGTTGCAAGAACATCACCATCAAACTACAGAATCAGACTTGAAATTTGGCGATAGTCGATCGAGCAAGAGGATAAATCGGCCAATATGGACATGCATAACGCCAGAGACAAACAGAGGTATAAATGAAAGAAGTAGAGTAGTGGTGTCAAGAGAGACAGAGACAGAGATAAAAGGAAGAAGAAGAAGGGAAAGGGAAAGGATATATGAACGGATCTGATCGGATCTTAGGAGCTTCTGCTTGCTGATGGATGTTTTTATTTTGTTAAAAAAAGAAAATAGCTTGAAAAAGAGAGATCGGCGCTAATGCTGGAAAATAAAATCTCAGATTTCGTACTTATATATATATATTGTTAGAATAATTGAAATACATTTTTCTCGTTTTCACATTTTTTCATTTTCAATTTTCGGTTTCCCGGAAGAGAATTGCCATTTGCTAGCGATGCGGAGAAAAGCAGACGACGTCGTTTGACTTTAAGAATCAATCATAAATAGAAGTCCCTGTACCCCTAATTTTATTATGTTGAGTTCGTAACATTAAAAGTGAAATATAAATATCACTACTTTCTTTGTGTACTGTGGCGAATAATTAGTAACTAGTACATAAAATTTATCTAAATTGTACAAAAAGGAAAATTATTGCTCTTACAAACAGCTGACTCGTTATTTCTGTGATTAAATAGAACAACAATAAAGAATTGAAATATGGGTTTTACAATAAAGGAGAAACTTCAATTCTCACACTTGCCTAATTGTACGTTACTGGATGATTGCAATGAACGATCTTCATGGGCCATGAAGGGCCATATACAGTTCCAAAAAAAAGAAAAAATAGCTCCCCCAATTTATATGTTAGTGTACCGAGATTAATTCTATTAATGGCGGGTAGGATTTCGAAAAATGTCAAAATATTTCCTCAATAATTTTAAAGTAGCTACATACTTAGAGTTTGAACTATATATCTTTAATTAAACTGAAAAAAATTTGTATTAATTCACCCACGTTATAAAAAAATGCTACTTTGATCTATTTTAGGAACTCTAACATCTATTGTGCTTCATGAGGGGTGGTTGTGAAGGCATGAGAGAGTCATGATCCTCCAAAATTTTGAAACTTTCTAATAATTATAAAAAAATCGGTATTTTATTTACTAATTTATAAATAATTTATTATTTTGTTCATTAATAACAGTTAAAAACGATATTATTTTGTTTAATAAAATTTGTTTTAATTAAAATTATTACTGTTTGGATGCTTTTTAGTTTGTCACTCCAAAACTTTAGTGTCAAAGCTTGCAACAGTATATAGAGAAGAGTTACTCACACTTTTTCATACATTTTTTATCATATATTTCCAATTAAAAAAAGATTAGTCTCTTTTTTTTATTATAAAATATTAGCTTTTATTTTATAAGTAAAGAGACTTTTTTTTCCATGTGAAATATATGGTGGGAAGTATATTGTCAGCATTTCTCCAGCGTACAATGTTCTCCAAACTATCCATCTTAGTAAGACTCGTTCAGTGAGAATATACTTCTTCTGCTTCCTCAAGTAATTGGCTAGTGAGTTAATGTTAAGAATATAAGACTCAACACTTTGTGTGTGCGCATATCTCCGCATGCTTCAATCTCATATCAATCTCAATTCGACATGTAATCTCTCATCCTCTGTTTACAAAAGTTTTTTTATTTGATATTCAAAGTTCCTTAATTACATACGCATTACTCCAATTTAATATCTCTAATTAAATTGAAAGAGTCTCATATAAACTCGAAAAATTTTTTATTGTGACGTGGAATGCAGAGACCTAAGGAAAAAGTGTTTTGAGATGAGCTTTTTGGGTTTTGTTTGGCAATCAAGAATGATTAGGTATTATATGTCTTTACTTAAGAAACCTAATTGATTGATATTAAGGATGAAGGCATGGTGACTAGGTAGTAGTTAGCATGTGGGTTGCCATGTTCCCGATCAAACGGCCCTGAAAAGATGTTGGAAAGATCAGGTGGTCTATCAAAAGTTTGACAATGTCCTAGTTTAGTCAACTCAAATGGCCGACCATTGACTATTTATATTCATTTGCTATTTTTACATTAGCGTGCTTCCGTTTATGATATCTTTGATTTTTTTATGTTTGTAATTTCATTCAAATTCCATGTATTTAAAATCAAATCAAATTTTCATTTGAAATCGAAATATATCACAATTTTTATAAGTGAAAGAACAAATCAAAATGCAAGTATACTTTTTTCAAACTAAAATAAGAGTTGTTGATAGTTTTTCATGGAATGGATGCGATTGTATAATTTATTAAAGATAAATTTTTAAAAGATTACAATAATATGTCCACTTAATTAATTTTTTTTTCAAAATTATCAAAAAGTATTACGAAAATATCCATACTCAAAAGTCATCCCAAAACGTACAACAAAGTATACATTCGGCATGATATTTTTGATATATTTCGGTATACATTAAGAATAATTTAGGTATACTTTGGTTAAATATATCTTAGAAATATCTTTGTTAAATTATTCAAATTTTCAAAAAGAAAAAAAATAGATGACCTTAGTTTGCAATTGAATGGTGTGAATGACTGATCTCACCGTTGGTTTTTTGGTCTACTTTAGGAAACATATACTTTTGACTTTTGTTAAAATGGCCAAGTGATGGGTGTATCAATATATATATGCCGAGAGACAAGTGTCTAAGAAAATGAACAAAAATATTTAGGTTATCATACACACAAAGCTGGTTTAATAATGTCTGTATGGAGTACTAAATAAATTAAGAGGAGGAACAAATTTAGTTTATTACGAAGAAAGTAACTAATTAAGAGTTCTTATATAGTGTACTAGGTTTATACATAAACTATAGTATTTATAACCGTTGGATTACTTATTTTGAATTTTAACCATTACAAGTTAATTAATTTAAATAAGGATTAATTATACTATAATATCCAAACTTTGCTTATCTTAACAATTTTGACACCAACCAAAAAAATATTTGCCTTAAAACACCTAAACAATATTTTTTTTTTCAAAATTGGTTTCCGATGACGTAACAAGGCAGTGCTCTGCTCATGTGGTAGTGGGAATCTTACATGGCACATCACCTGAAAAAAATAGTGACTAAGCAAAAAGTTTTGCTACATCATCAAACAAACAGTGCCTTTTGTACCTTTAGAAATGAAAAAAAAAACCCCCACACATAAGAATGAATCTTCTTCTTCATTTCCTCTTGGGTTCCATTGTAAATGAGCAAACATAATATCGAAAACTTGTCTTCCTTAAAGAAAGGTTAGCATGAATGACTCATTCGCTAGACCTCATTTAGATTTGAGCTAGTGTATTTTAATTATGTTTTCAAATCCTTTAAATATTGTTGTCAACATCAATAGGTAGAAGCAATATAATAAAATCATAGCAAACCAACCTAAGGATTTTATATGCTTTGGGCAAAGGAAGAAAACCATTCTAAATATAATTTCAGTTGTAATATCCTTAGCACATGAAGATTCTGCAGAACCAAAATATGATGTGCTTGAAACTAAAGAAAGTCAACATGTCCAATCCGATCAATATCCAGAACCAAAATCTGATGAGCATGAATTTAAAGAAAATCAAGTTAGCAAATATGAACAGTAGAGCACTAATTCACCTATAGTAGTTGAAGAGAATGGTCACCTATTAAAGATATCGCCAATATCACTAATTCACACAAAGATCTCTAAGAAGCAGTGTGCCTACAGTACACACACAGATTTTGTGGCTAACGATGTTACGATCCAGATCTATATACTTCTTCTTCTTCTTCTTCTTCTTCTTCTTCTTCTCAGTAGGACCTAGAAGCCAGCTCTACTGAGTCTCATCCAATGACCTGGACAGAGCAACTTGTCCAAGTTCTATAGGTTCTTACTCCTATCTTCGATGGTGGCTGAATCAGCAGCTCTATTCTCCAGTGGGCCTCCCCGCGGATCTTTTCCATACATAAAAGAATGGATTAATTAGTGACAGAAGTAGCATCTCAGGAAGATATGACACTCAGAAAAGAGAAATTTGATATTGAAAAAGATGATGGGTAAGGTTTGAAAACAACAATATCGATATTAGATCTTGTAGAATCCAATAATGGAGAGAGAGTTAAAAGGATGAATAGTAATGGAACTAATTTTTTGGGGTAAGCCAATAATGGAGAGAGAGCCAAAAGGATGAATAGTAATGGAACTAATTTGTTGGGGTAAGAAGAAGCTCATGCGATAGATGATTTGTTAAACTTCAATATTGATATCTGAGAATTAAGGTGGAAAACCCTAGAGGAGTAGGAACAAGAACGATTTCAATTTGTGGGGATTTTTTTTTTTTCATTTTTAAGGGTGTAAAATACATTGTTTGTTTTATGAGGTGGCAAAAGTTTTTGATTGGTCACTATTTTTTTCAGGTAATGTGCCATGTAGGATTTCACCTGCCACGGGGCGAGTGTGGTCATGTTAATTGATCGGATTCCAATTTTGAAAAAAAAAACATTTGTCAAGGTAAAATTTTTTAGTTGGCATCAAAATTGTTAAAACGCATAAAGTTTGGATATTTTAATGTAATTAATCCTTTAAATAACTTACCTTGCAACTTTGTATCAAAATTGTTATAATTAATGTTTTAAATAACTTAACTTGCAACTTGTTTTACTCATACTCTTATATTCCTATATTTTTTTTTCAAATTTTAAGATTAAATGAACTCTTGTTGTGAGGAAGATGGTAAAATTATCTCCTAAGCAGTAGCATATATGGATCTTTTTTTTATCATTATTGGTTGAAAGGGGAGGAAGTTCTAGCAATTGGAACATATAAAGATAGAGGTGAAAGGAGCTGCTGGTGGCTTTTAGTGATGGAGAGGTTTTGTTTCTAGAGATTCCTCAAGCGGGTGTTTTAGGGAAGATGATAGCTATTTTTGCTGTGATTGTTGTGACTGTTGAGGTAAAATGATTATTTTGTAACAAAATTTTGATATTTATATCAAAATGGTACCAAATCTTTATTTTGTATTAATTTAATACTATACCTTTGTAATTTTATTTCAGATGAAAATACCTATAATATTTACGATAAAATTCGTTTGACCTGAATACCGAAAATACATGTATTGTAACACTTCACATGTCACGTATTATCAACTTATGTCTAAAGACTAAAATACACTTTTTAAAAATTACTATCTAAAAAATCCAATTCCCATCTAAAAAGGGTGTTTTGACGACATATGAGTTAGTAATACATAATATTTTTATTTGAAGTGACATATGACATATTTAGTATCAATATCAAACAAATTCTATTGTAAATATTGTAAGTATATTCATTTAAAATAAAATTGTAAAAATGTGATATTAAATTGATACAAAACAATAATTTAGTACCTTTTCGATAAAGTGTAAAAGTTTTGGCATAAAAAAATCATTTTATCTGTGACTGTTGCGATTGTTTCTTGACTATTTTTCCTTTGTTGTCACCCTTCTCAAACTAGACTAAAATAAAAATTTCACTTGAAAGAAGCATAGACTAAACAAGAACAAGATAACAACCATTCTTATAGAATTTAATTCCATGTTTTAGTGATTCAGCTTTGCTTTTATTAATAATTTATGAAAAGTCTCTTAAAAGACTTTAGGGGGTGAAGATTGTTATCATGTCTCTAAAAGGAAAAATGTTAAAAATTTAGGAGTGAGAAATCATAGCAAAACTAAAAGCAACATCAAGAGAAAGAAAAACAGAAAAAGAGGAGATAGTAGGACTGCCATGAATTAAATAAAACCCTTCAGTTCATTATTACTCAGTTAATGCAATTACAAATTTGCTAATTTTATACATAGGTAGTAAAGAAAAAAAGATCACACCCAATCAACAATAGTCATTAAATGAGTTTATCCAATCTCATTTAATCTAATTAGTTTTAGGTCATCAGTAACTGGCTTCCATCATGTTATATGTTACATAATGTTGACCTATATAATAGGTTAACAAATTACTTGCTATCATAGGTAAAAGCTCAGGAGTATTAATACACCAAGTACACTACAGCAAAAGCCACTAATCAAAGCAAAAACTAGTAAGAATGACTTCAACGCCTGGAATTCTTATTGACTGGCTATAGAAACATCTTGGAAGTTTCAAGGTCTAAACACATTTCAACACTTTTCTCTTGTACTACCTATGGTAGCCTTGAAGAGGGTGAATTTCGCAGAATTTCTTGTCGTCCATTGTTCTCCTATTCCATTACCACTGCCGCACATTCGTCCGCTTGCACCAATGGCGGGAAGTGTATTTTCATGAACAAAAAGAGAAGAAAGGGAATGATAAAGAAAAAAATAAAAAAGAGATAAAATTGAAAATTGTATTAAGAAAAAAATGCAATTATTTTAAAAATAAAAAATTGATAAAGGGTATAAAATTTCCTTTATTAAAATCATTACAGTAATATAATGAAATTCAAATGGTCAGCCCTAAACTTGGACCTATTAGCTGTGTTTAAGACTTTTGATGACTATTTTTTTTAATAATAGATTATGATTATTTAGTTCGAACTAATTGATAATAGATGATCAATAGATTAGTTGATCTAATCAAATACAATATAACAGTAGTTTAGCTAGTTCACATGCAAGACAGGAACCCTGTTAACAAGTGATCGGCAGATCGGTCAATCTAATAACAACAACAAATCCATGTAAGTAATAAAGACCAAATGAGACCTAACAAGGACCTACCTTTGATCGACTGGTAATAAATGAGATTAACTAGTCCATGTGTCAGGAGGCCTATAGACGGTCTCTCCATTATACAAAGTAGACAGGAGACAGGAAGGAATTATCGCTCCAACTGAGTATGGGAAGATCCCAATGTGACAAGATCATGAATATCTAGGCCACACATTAAATGAGTCGAGAAGTGACCGGTGAGGAACAATAAATGCGTGTTCTGATTGTAGTTTGCGTAAACAGTAAACAAAATCCCATTTTGATAGAGCCAACTAACAGTCATGGTAATGAATGGAATGATAAGAATTTACAAGACAACTAAAAGGAAAGAAAGCTATAAAAATGCAAAACTACACAATCACAAGATAAGTTAACTTTAAAAGCTCTAACTCTATTTTATTTATACTTCTTATTCTCCTCCATTCACTGATTTAAATATTAGGGTAGTTTCACAGGAGCATTCCGGTTAGTCACTATTTTTGCCTTATTCAGTCTCGCAAAAATATAGGATTTGGGACCGGAGTTACTACTAACTATTGGCCATTATGAAATATAATTCTTTCGGTGCTTTTTTTTTTCATTCACAAAATTTGAATTCAAATTTTTTTTTTAAATTTCAAACTAATTCAACCAATCATACTTTAATATGTATGGCTAGTATTTGTTGTACTATAGAATAGAAGAAGTACAAGAGATAATGAAAAAATAAAAATTTAATATTTTATCAAAATTAAATTATACTTTATATTTTCTTATTTAAATACACAAATTTTTAAATTTTTATCAATTTATGAAATTTGGTGAAACTCTACTGATATAATATAAAATTCCGATAAAATTAAAAAATCTGTACAAATTAGGAAACTGAGCTATTTTAAAAATTTTAAAATGTCATTGTTTTTATTTTTTCTAAAATTTTAAAACCTAAAACTTTATTTAAATTTGAAAAATAATACATGTAGTTATATGCTTGGAAGTTGTTTAGTCAGCAAAGCAAAAAGAAATAAAAATTTTATTGTCATCAGTATTTTGCCTGAAAAATTTAGATTTTAAAATTAAAAAAAAATGGTGATATTTTAAAATTTTTAATATAACTAAGTTTTCTAGTCAACATAATTTTTTTAATTCTGTTGGAATTTTATAGCATATTAATGGAGTTTTACTTAAATTTATAAATTTAATAAAATTTCAAAAATTTATATATTTAAATAAAAAATAAAATTTAATTTATATACAATTTGAAAATTTTAAATTATTTTTGACAATTAGCCAAAAATGAGAATGTAACCGTTGATGAAGCATCGAGATGTCGAAAGCAAACACATTATTTAATGTCGGAGACAAGAGGACAATGAACTGCACCGGGATTCACGTGCACCTTTTCCAAAAGGATGTCTCTCGTTTCTGTTGTCCTCACACAAGTTCTTTCACACGTGTCCTCCAATTTTCTTGCCCCCGCTTCCACCATTCTCCATTCAACCAATACAATTGAAGATAATAGCTACACCTATTGCTCGATAAATTTTTTAAATATTTTTTCTCTTCTTTTACCAGCACTTTAAAAAATGGGTGTAGAAAAATTATAAATTAAATATGTATAGTTTAAGAGGACTTCTTTGGTACACCCAGTGTAAATTATATTTGGTGCTTCAGAATTATTAGATAATCAACTTTTAATCTCAACTATTCATTATCAACGGATGAGATTAAAAGTTTATAATCAAACGGTTTTAAGGCATCTGGTATAAATTACACCGAGTGCACCATAGAATTACTCATAATTTAAAATAAAAAATGATAGTGTAGAAAAATTAAAAATGTTCTCATTCCATTAAATATATTTTAAAAAAGGAAATAAAAACTTTAATTGAATTACATTTTTAAACAGAATTAATTTTAAATTACAAAATAAATAAATATATTTATAGTTTAATTTTTTAATTATCTATTACAATCTATATAATAATACAATTACATATTAATATCTATATAAATAAAAATTAAATATGTACATGTGAATTTATTAAGAATTTTTCTATTTTCGAATTCCAAATTAATTTTATAACCAATTTTCCTTTCTGCACGGACTTACGAGGGTTTTTGTGAAATTTCTAGGGTTTTTGATAATTGACGGCGTTATCATCACCATCTTCTTTCTCCTTGAACAAAGGACTATCAGCGGCCTCTGGGCATCATCTATTTACAGATATGCAGCCTAGTTATGCAGCGGCAGATATCCGCCGTCACCACCACCACCACAACCAACAATTGGTGCAAAATAATGAATGTTGCTCATCAGTTTTCCCCAACCCATCTCAAAATAGAAACCATCACTGCCAATCAGAATTTGTGCATTCTGTTCCCATCACATGTCAATTGTTCCATCAACAGCAACAACATTTTGAGCCTCCATTTCCGCAACCGGAAGAGAAATTGCACCCACAAATGCGGCAGCAACATCACCAACCACCACCCCATCGACCAATTTTTCCTGTGAAATTCAAATTGGGAGTCCACCAAAATGGTGTCAACAATAAGCATAATCCTCCCCAACTGTGGCATCCTGATCAGGAAGATCCTGCCTCTGGCTCTATCAAAGAACCCTTTTGGTAATTTAATGCTAAAACCAAAAAATAATAATAAAAAAAAACCTCATTCATTGTTTGGTTTTTATTTATTTATTGTTGTTGTTAAATGTTATAGGAAACAGCTCAGTAGAAGGGATGAGCTGTGTGAAGAAGAGCAACATATTGAAGGGGACAAAAACAAGTACTGTAAGCAAGTGAATGCCCAGCAACTTGATGAAGATAATGAAAGGTGTAAGGATTTGGATAATAAATACAGACTCTTTGGTGAGCTTGAAGCTATCTACAGCCTTGCAAATGTGTGTGAAAATGATCAAACAGCTTCTGGGTCTGCTCTCACCGGCGAGGACTTAGCCAAAAATGCCTGTCCACTTTCAATAATGCCATTTAGGGCTGTCGATGACCAAAATGCAGGTATCATTAGTGCTGCCAATGCTGGAATTGGAGTTGATCATGGGTCAGAGAATTCCATTGAAGAGGAGGAAGCTGCCTCACTCAAGAAGAGCCGAAAGAGGATGATGAGAAAGAGAAAATTGAAGGAAAATTTGGGTGCCATGGCTGGATTCATTGAGAACTTGGTGAAGCAGGTGATAGATCACCAAGAAATTCTGCACAGTAAGTTCTTGCAAGTGATTGACAGGATGGATAAAGAAAGGACAGAGAGAGAACAAGAATGGAGACGCCAAGAAGTTGTCAAATATAATAAAGAAGCTATAGCCAGAGCGCATGAGCAGTCACTAGCTTCAAGTAGAGACGCTCAAATTGTCTCCTACATAGAAGAAATCACAGGCCAAAGCATGGATCTTCCTGCTCGAAAGACTCACTTGTTGCTGCAGCCTGAAATCCATCAAACACCCACCAAATAATTGAAGCCAGACAACCACAGCAGAGGGCTTAAAGCCTTGATTCAAGTTAGGAGTAGCATAGAGACAAATTTTCCAGAGCCTGGTTTAAAGGGTTCTCTATGAGAAGTAAGCTCTTTGATGGCTGGTTCAATGGGGGGTATCATATCGAAGAAGTGCAAGGAGATGCAAAGAGAAATGGGAGAACATCAACAAGTACTTCGGGAAAGCTAAAGAAAGTTCAAAGAAGATCAGCAATCCAAAACTTGTGCATACTTTAATCAATTGGATCAACTTTACTCAAGGACCTCCATTGATTCTCCTTCTAAATTTTCTTCTGTGCCGCTTAATAGCAGTGAGATTGGGCTCCAAACACATGGCTATTCAGAGTTTTAGAAGCTTTCATTGCGAATTCAACTAATATTCCATCTTTTGTGAACAAGAAAATTGCTGAATTGGTCCCTTCAAGATTGGAATGTGATGCCATTGTTACTGACAAGATAGAGGAGAGAAGCCATGATCAGCAGAAAGAAGACCATGAAGATGACTAATGACACGGATAGTGATGGTGAGAAGGAAATTTGAAAGGTCCATTAGATTTTCATATACAGGAGGCGATTCCTTATGCAAGATTTAAATGATATTCGTTTTCAATATTCTGGTATTCATTTGATTTCCAATATTTTTGCCCCGAATGACTGATTATTGAACTGACAATGTTAAGTATATGAGTAAGTTAGAAGTTAGAATTGGTGTAGATCATATATATCTCTGGTTTCAATCTTTTAGTATGAAGCCAAAGTTTGGAACTTTATAGATATAGCTGAAAGACTATGCAAAATGTCAAATTAAATGAAATTGTTGATCAGATTCAAGAAAAATAAAACTATTGTTTCCGCCACTCAAGGATTTATGAAAATTAGAGTAGGTCTCCAGTTCGAATATTTTCATCAGTGGTAGTGTAATACTCGTGTATCATAGTGCAAGAATATGATTATCCTATTCAGTAGCAAACGACCCACTAGCTATCTTAATAAAAAAAAAAGAAAGAAGGAATTGTTGCTTCCATGATTAATGTAATTTGGGGCTTAATGCGTGTAACGGACTTGTTGAAAACTAAGTAGCCAACAGTAATCGTTTGGCCAAAGTTTCCTAGTTCTTAGCTTTCTCTTAATTGTTCATTTGTAGTTCAGTGATGTGGGTCTACAGTTTTTTATTTTTAATCATGTTTACTCAGTCAATTGATTATAATTACATACTGAGACTAATTCTACTCATGTCGGATGAGATCTCCAAGGACAAAAAAACACTTCCTTATAACTATTAAAGGAAGCTGCATATCTAGATTCAAATTCAAATTCAAAATCGTTGATTAAACTAGTTTCATGGTTGCTGTTTTCCTATTTACTCATACTGGATTATGCTTTTTAATATCATTTTTCCTTTTCCTGAAAACAGATTTCCATCGCCCTAGAAACGGGCATTGGGCCTATCATTTTGACTTAGGCCATTTTGTAGAGTACACTTCTCCACCGGAATGAAACAAAACAAGAGAACCATTATTATGAAGAATTAGATTTTATTTACTAGTAAAAATAAAAAAATATTTTAAATTTTTAGCAAATTTAATATAAAGTTTGACGAATTAATAAAATTGATCTCATTATATAAAACTGATTGAAATCTAATTAGCTTGTTTAAGAAAAATTTAATCTAACTAAGCCACCATATACACTCATGAAATTTGACAGTTTTATATAAACATTTTTTCTTAATTTTTTTCTCTCTCTCTCTCTTTTTATAGAAAAAGATTCTAAATTCTCTCATTAATTTGCTAGAGAATTGAGACAAATTAACATGAATTAAAGATTCTTTATTCTCTTTTTTTTTTTGAAAATTTTATTTTTATCTATCGAAATTAAATTTCAATAAATTTTTAGTAATTCATTGTTCCTAAAAATACATACAGTCTAATTTTGATAACATGGATTTAGAAAAGAAAGATAACAGACTCATTTAACATTATATTTGTAAAAAATACTTTTTGAAAAAAATTTATATTTTTAATATTTTTAAATTTTAAAAATTATTTATAGAAAAATGTAGATATGGATGCATTTTTCAGAAACAAATATGAAATGTTTCTAAAAAAATCCGTTTATAAAAAATTAAAAAATCAATTAACTATTTTTAAAACATTTACCATTAATTTTAAACATCCTAACATGGATTAAATAAAATGCTGTGGTAGTAAATTGATCCAACGCTCGGGGCACGTGACTAGCATTATCCGCAACTAACCGCCTAGACCCCACGCGCCTTCGTTATTGGGGATACGTTTCGTATAAATTCCATTGATATCTGTTGTAAATTTGTAAAACCTTTCTCGCACCGTAAAGTAGCTCAAAAACCCACCAAAATTCCTACGCAATAACTGAATTCTCTTCCCGATTCACCAGTTGAGTTTCATGTTTTGACTCGCCGTTTCAACTAGGTAATGGCTATACGTTTCAGATTCAGAAGCTCTGCTAACTTCGATTCCGTCGACATCGAAGGTCGACCTTCAATTTCAGTTCGCGATCTCAAATCCAAAATCGTCCGTAACAAGAATCTTAATATTTGCCAAGATTTTGATCTCGTTCTCTCTGATGCCACGACTGGTCAAGGTCTCCTTCCTCTGCCCTAAGTCTGTGTTTGATAAATATTGCTTCTATTTTTTTTCGTAGCAAAGTTTCGTACAACTGCGTAAACTAATTAAGCTGTTTCCGATTAGTCATTCTGTGAATTTGGATGCTTAACATTAAGTTTACTGGCATCAGGTTTGAATCTAAATTGAATATCCGTGCATATATAAATAAAATTCGGATTGAATTTTATTTAAGATGTGCAGCGTTTCTAATTTTTTATAATTGTTAACCTAAGCTTTGCAGAATCGTCAAGCTGGGATTAGTGCAGTGTATTTTTATTGTCTAAGCAATTACTTGATGTTGAACATGATATTCAGATATTGCCTTTTCTGGTTTTGTTTTTGTTTCTGAAGACAATTAGTTTTTTGAAATTGTTTTTATTGTGATATTTATTTATAATTATTTTATTGTTATTGAGTGTCAGTTAATTAATATAATGTTATTTGGATTTAATTATGATTTTTGGATGCTATGCAGAGTATTCAGATGAAAATTTTCAACTTCAAAGTGGTTCGAGTGTGATTATCAAGAGGGTTCCTGCAGGATCAGTGCGTTCAAATATGTAAGTTCATTATTTTTATGATTACTTTGAGTTTAATCTGTTACTAGAAAACTAGAGGCTCATGGTAAGATCTATTTCCTATGATGTTGCTATCTTGCAGTGCCCGAGGTGTTGCTGTTAAGAATGCTGGGATCAAAGATATAAATGTGGTTAGGACCTCTGCTCCAGTGGTATGTAGATTGGTTATTTATAATTTTATCAATTAGGCAAAGCCTTGTATTGTTTTCTTAACATAATTATGAAACTATGCTCATAACCCTAATTAATTAGAAAATTATATGTAAATAAGTGCACATGAAAGTTGAAATGTCAAACATCCATCTTATCAGCAATACAGGAAGTAGCTTAAGGGCACAAATAAGGTATAATGCAAGCGATGGGGGCAAATAAGAGATGAGAATCTCTGATTGCAGACAAATAACTGACTGGAGATAAAGTGTCACTTAAATAAAAAGAAGAACATCTTATTCATGCAGGGCTTGATTGTTGGTAATGCTTGCTTGTTTGTATTTGTAGATTTTATGATGGCTTGGTTCTACAGTACAGTTAGCAATTTTCAAATTTATTTTCCAATTTTAAAATAGTTTGTTCTGTTGGCTGATTTTGTTATTTTGTCTAGAGTATTCTTTATTTGAATATTTCCTTGATACCAATATGGGAGAGGGTTATAATTTGTACTAGTTTTAAGTTCTGTTTTCTGTAAGCCCAATTCTTTAGTTGTTTTCTTTGTCAATTTTTGAGAAGTCAGTGGAACATTATGACTATGGACTTATGCATTAAGAGTCACATGTTATCAACATGTCATATTTTCTCGATTTTTGGGGGATAGTTACTACTGTTAGCAAATCTTCTTAGTCACAATTTTGTATTTCATTCCAGAACGTAGAAATTGACAACTTTGATGATTTTGGAGCTGATTTGTGCCCAATTCATGAGGCAACTATATCTTTTTCTGATCTTGATGTGGATAAGAAATTGTACTTTACGACTGATAAGACTGCTAAGGAAATTCCAAGGTATTATACTTTTCTGCACCTTTGTTTTCTTAATTTTTGTACATATTAAGTTTATGGTTGTAACATATGCATTTGATTTCGTGGCATATTGTTCTTTTATTTTTTATTTTTAAAAAGTTACAGTATTTGGCTCTTACTTTGTGAGTTTTTTTTGTTTTTTATTGATTCAGATGTTTTGAGATTCCCATGGTAGGTTATGAGAAACCTGAAGCGAGTGAACTTAGTGAAGCTATTCCAAAAGGTATATATGCTTAACTCGGTGTTTTTGTACATACATGTGATTTTGAATCCAGATTTTTACTCTTGATGATGCAAATTATTTGTCAGGACCTTTATGTATTAGTGATGATAAGAACACATCTCATATAAAATCAAAGCCTAGTGTCAGAGAATTCATAGAACTAGAGAGGTAAGAGTTGGTTAACTTTTCCCTATCTTTTTATTATTGTCACTCAATCTCGAAATCCAATTTGCTAATGCTCAATGGACATTTTTAGGGAAGTTACTGCTAATCCTGTAGCTGTACACAGCATTGATTTGCCAGCTGAGTTGAAATGCTCTCTTTGTTATGCTTCTTTTAAGGAGGCTATGATGATTCCTTGCTGCCAACATAGTTTTTGTGAGAAATGTAAGTTCTTTTGCTTGTGATAGTAAGCTAATGTAGTATGAGTAATGACTTTACCTTTTCACTGGGTTTACGTGTGTGCATACTGAGGTATATTAATAATAATGCAATTTTCTCAGTGGTTGATTTTTCATTATTTTTTGTTTGTTTGTCACTGGCAGGAGTATGTAGTTATAATTTTCACCATTTTAATGCCTGCATATCTATTCAAGTTCTTATAGGCCTTTAAGCTAGGACAATGCATTAACTATAAAGTGGAAATGGGTTGTGCAGGCATTTGTCTAGTGCTTATTGAGAAGGGAAGGTGTCCCAAGTGCTTATCTACCAAATACAGAGTGGAAGATTTGCTACCTAATGTTTCTCTTAGGCAAGCAATAGAACGTTTCCTTGAATCTCAAATTCTAATCAAAGGTTCAAATAATGCTTTTGGAGATGCTCCAGGTAGGATCATTGATTATTGCTCTAATTGTATCTCTCACCCAGTTCTCAGACGATTTTTGAACCTAAACTGTTGTAAGAATTGATAATTATATGATAATCTATAACAGATGGAGAATCAGGGATTCATGTGAAAGAAATGTCATGTGCTATGAGTATTCAGCAAAGAGAAGCAGAGTTACCTCATTCACCCTGTACTACAGGGAGGGGTTCCAATCAAATTATTCCAAAATCTGTTTATGGAAAATCATCTCATTCAGACAAGTTAAAACAAACAGATGCAGAAAAGCATGGCTCCAAACATCTTTTGGACTTCGAAAGAGGACCTAACCTGGTTGTGGAATTCCAAGGGGAAAACCAACCCCAGCATGAGGAAGGTATAAATATTCATCATTTGGACTTTCTATCTCTTTCTTTGTCGTTTCTCTTAACTAGTCATTTTGTGCTTCTCTTTTTCCACTGCAGCAGTGTCCACTTTCAGGAAGAAAAGGACACAGTGGATCAACTCTGCAGGTATAATTTTCTTTTTAAGTATTTAGTCTCATATATGACCTCTTTTGGGCAGTTAAACTAACAAATATCACTATTTTTCATGTTATTCTAAATAACCCAAGTGAAATTGTTAGGTGCTGACAGGAGTTTTGTGGAGACAGGAAGGCAGCGAAAGGTATAAACATTGTCTTCATTGATATATTTTTATGTTGATTACTGTGCGTAATAATTAGTATCATCATCTGGAAATCTGAATCTTATGTTTCTTATTGACATTAGGGGGATCGTACATGTTACATGTGTGGATCTCCAGATCATTTTATAAGAGACTGCCCAGCTGCTCCAAGTCCACATCCTATGCTTCAGACAGGTAAATAAACTCTTGCCAAAAGCTGTCAAGAAATTTAATGTTTTTATTCATGTGCACATGCAGCTTTATGCAGAGTTATAGAAATTTTAGAAATGATGAGCTAGACAGGTGCTTTTAAAATGGTGTTTGGAAGTAGCAAATTAATTTAGCAATAATAATAAAAATCACTTTCTATAGTGGAGGAACTCCTCACGCTTCCCCAAAAAGTTATCACTAATCATACTAGTTACATATATTCTCAGCAAACTACCTTTTCACCTCCCAAATTTTAACTTCTATAATGATAAGTTGGGATAAATGGCATTTCACAGATATGATTTTTTTAATCAGCTAAAGACTTATGTTCATCAATTACCTTATTTGCAAATTTCAGGAAATGCTATGTTTCCGGGAGCTATGCCAGGTTATTTATCACCTTACTGGAACAGAACTCCCTTCCCCCAAATACACCCCTTAGTAAATCCATATGGCAATCCCTTCAATGCAACCATGGTTCCACCCACAACTTTTGCGGTTCCCTCTTATGTGCCAACTATGGTCAGCAGCATGGTTCCCTATGGGTATGTTCAATGTGTATAATATTCGACTTGTTTCTGATTGTTACACATCTATATGCATCACCAACATCTACCCATCTAACAGTAAATAATCCTGCAGTAGTTTTACAAGGATGGGAAGTGTAGCATCCTCAATAATGCCCAGTGCAGAGTGGCATCAAGACCGTTGTCGTGAGCTTCAAGGTCATGAGAAGAGACAAAAGTTTTCAAATGATAATTTGAAGAGGTAAATGATCGGAAATATTGATATGAAAGAAATGAATTGATTCCACTTGTGCACATTTTGATCTCATGATCCACTATTATTGTGTACCCTTTATACCCTTGTATCTCTTTGCAATTTTCTGGGGGTTTTTTTTATTTATCTAAAGTGGGTGTTTTGGTGTTGGGTCAAAAGCTCAGGTAGTTAGCTGAATGGTATAGGGGCTTGAGTAAATGAATCTTTCTTGTTTATGTTTCATATACTTGTGATAGATCTTTTCCTGTTTAAAACTTTTTCTACTAAGGTTTCTGACATGTGAAGATTACCTACTTGCTCTCAGGGAACAATATTTTGACGATGGTGAAGATGACACTTTCAATAAGAGACATTATAAGGAAGTAGAAAAGTTTAATGATCCCAAGTCCCTTCCAGATAAGGATGGCAGTATACGCCACTCCAAGGACAGCTTTACTGAAAGGCCATACGGGGAACATTGTCATTATAATCATTTTAATGATGAACCAGAAAGATCAAGTTCAGAAGTAGAAGATATGCCAAGCAGCTCCGACTGGCACAGTGAAGAGCGGCATAAGCACCACCATAGAAATTACAATAAGCATGATGGTAGAGGGAAGCAAGGTGGTGGTGATCATTCTAGTCATAGTCATCATCAAAGTACTGGAACAAAAGACATGAAAAGAAAGCGATTTGGGTATGATGCAAAACGGGAAAAGCATAAACACAATAGCCAATCAGAATCAGGTTTGGAACCAATCTTACCCAGTGATCAGAAAACACAATGTAAACAGAGAGACTCCAGTCACGGATCAAGAAACTCGAGGAGTAAGCAGAGTTCAAGGTCAAAGAACAAGGAGTCGAGTCATGAAA
The DNA here is from genome assembly GCA_949630135.1 of Balakata baccata. Lineage (NCBI taxonomy): Eukaryota > Viridiplantae > Streptophyta > Magnoliopsida > Malpighiales > Euphorbiaceae > Balakata > Balakata baccata. Next base: position 20,356 of record CATIWF010169248.1, read on the forward strand.
GGTGGCAGATGGTCAGTGGATCAGATGAGGATGGTGATGAAGACTATCATTATTATAAAGCAAAAGGACTTCATTAAAACTATCAACTGGATTCGATTTTGAGGTAAATGTGTATAAAAAGTTGCACATCTCAGCTTAGGTGATCCATCTGACCCTTTTACATCTCCTGTTAGGTAATTTTGTATCTGTTTATTACTGGTTATGCTTTATTGTGTTTTTATTTGTCTAAAAGGGAGGATTTAGAATACTTATTTGGACGCATATAGGCCTGTTTTATCTAATCAGGATTCTTCTGTTGGTTTTTGTTGATACAGATTCTAGTTCAGTCGTCGGCTTTTGGAAGTAGCTCTTCCTGGATAGTATTTTCTAGTTTAATGTGCTTACTAACCCTCTTCCTGTTTTTTTAGCTTAAGCACTGGAGATTAGCCAACAAAAGTTTAAACCTTGAGCAGAGTGTTAATTTAATTTTAGGTTTGGATGCTTAGCCATTTTCCGGGGGTTACTGAAGCTTCTAAAGGTACGTTTCTATTCCAACCTAATCTTATCACCGCACAATAAGTGAAACAAAATAAATAAAAGAAAAAGTTCTGCAGGGTCAGATTAGGTCTGTTTTAATGATTAATGTTTTACTGTTTTGTCCATTTTTTCTTGTTTTTTTTGGGGTGCCTTTGCAAGCTTGCAAATAGGATCAACTCCTATCCCTCTACTCCACCTGGAGAGGATTTCTTTTTGTTAAAAAAAAGAATAATAATAAATAATAAATAAAAAAACTAGCCCTTCACAAAGTTTCCATTTTCTTTTACGCACATATCATTTCTAAATTTCTAAATGCTTCCGAAAACAATCATATTTTCAAGTGACCGTTCAATATTCTTCACATTTTTGTTTTATTTTATTTAGTATTGGATAGTTGCATTAAAAAGTAACAATTTTCTTCCAAATTCTTTCTTCATCAATACCCATTTATAATATTTTGTTTTGGATGAAATATTAATTTTTAGCTCAAACACTTTTTTTTTTTTGTCAGAATCAGTTTCTTGTAAAATAATTTTTAAACCTAACTAGTTTTTAACCTACAAATTGCCGCTATTCCAAAGTATGTTTGCTCATTTCGTTTTAAAATATGTTTCTCTTTTTCTTCAAAATTTATATCTACTATAAAACTTGGAACAAAATGACCGCAAATTAAAAATTTTGTACTAAATATGCTAGAGATTAATTTTTTGAGCAAATCGTTACTCAGAAAAAAAAAATGCCGGGATTTGAACATAGGCGGCTTTGTTTTCGTTCGATCTTAGACCGTATGGATTAAACAAAATTTTCTACTAATCTGACTCAAGCAATTGAAATTGAAATTGAAATGTCAAATTTCAAGTCCTTCATTTTCATACGTTGATTCAGTTGCTATCATTGTATCATTCTTTAAGTGCGTCGATGGGTTTTTCTCTTAAAAACTTTTTGTTCTTTTCACCATAATTTAGAAATTGCTTCCATGATCCAATTGTTACTATTCAGAGAGGCAAAGAAAGCATAGAAGAAGTTTATACTGTTTATCTGTGATGGCCTCTACATGGATATTTAGCTCAGACTGCTCAGTGATGTCTACTGTCTAGGGGTGAGCATTGGGTACAAATTGAATTTTAATTTTTAAAGAGAATTATAATCGAATAAAATTAATAAAAAGTAAAAATTGATCGAAAATTAATATCAAAACGAACCAAATTAGGATCGAGTTGATTTTGATTTGAATTCGGCTCAGATTTGCACAGTGGTGATCGGACTAGTTAGCTATTTTGGAAAGACTGGGCCCATTTTTATTAAGTGGACTGCGGTCTTTTTTTTGGGTATCATTTCTTTAACTGGGCTGGGCTTAAGGCTTTTGAGGTTACCCGCTATAAGTATTTTGTTCTAGGCTTTTGTGTAAACTGCGTATCTGGTATCACCTTTTGCATATAGTGCAAATTAAGATGGACTTCTATGCGCCATGCATGGTTGACTAGAAGTCTTTGCACTTATGAGAGAAACAGTAACAATTTTATGAAATAAAATAAATTTATACAGTTACCAAATGGTGACAATTTTGTAATATTTATAAACTTCTTTAGAGTGTATAAGACAAGTTTATTTGTTAACTACTATAGGTTCATTATTATATGTTCGTTAGTTTTAACTAAAGATTCATTAACTTGGGTGGCGGATTTATTACTTTTTATTTAAAATTAAAAATTCAGGGTAAGTAGGTGTGTATTGAGTGTTAATTATATGTTCATTAATTGTGAATTGTATGTTCATTAAATTTGTTTAATTTTTGGAAAAATTACTATTTATCCCCTATAATTTGACATAATACACTAGTATCCTCCTTAGATTTGAAAAATATACAATTTGTCCTATCTATTTTATTTCCATTAAACTATATAGTTTTGTTAAATTTTAAGGCATTTATCGTTAGAAAGAAAAAATATTATATTTTGCTCAGGGGGATACTAGTACAATATATCAAATTTCATGAGAATATTAGTACAATAAATCAAACTTGTAATGCGGTATTAGTGTAATTTATTAAACTTTCATAAGATAAATAATATAATTTTTAAACCTCATGAGGGTATTACAATATTATGTCAAACTACAGGAAACAAGTATATTTTTTATATCTCATAGGGGTACTAATGTATTATGTCAAATAACAAGAGAAACAGTAAATTTTTCTTAATTTTTGTGTTTGTTATAGTTGTAAATTAGAGATTCATTATTTTGTGCATATAGATTCATTGGTTGAAATGCATATGTTCATTTGTTTTGGAATGAAGGTTCATTATAATTTTTATGTATTATATCAATGTGTTAATAAACCGCCATTGAAATTTTAATGAATCTGTAATTAAAAATTAATAAACTTGTAGTTAATACTTAATGAACATGTACCTGAGAATCAATAAAGCTTATGTATTTTAATATGATTAAGTTAAGGGATAAGAAATGAATCTATTACTCAAGTTTAATGAATCTGTAGTTAACAGTCAATGAATCTATAAACATTCAAAGAATTTCTACTTAATTTGAGTTTTAAATAAAAAGTTATGAACCTGCTACTCAAGTTTAATGAACATATAGCTAATACTTAATAATATGTAGTTAACATTCGATAAATCGTAATAAATGAATATGCGAATATTGAGACACTCAAAAGAAATTTATAAATATTACAAAATTGATGTCGTATTTTGATAGCTGTGTAAATTTATTTTATTTACAAAATTACTATCATGTATTTTTTTGCTAAATAAAAATTCTTACATGTCTAATTGGTTTTGGTCATATATTACTCCATGGATAGGGTTCTATGTCATGACAATCCTCTATATATATAGTGGGATATAGGCATAAACTTATCATGAATACAGTTTTGGTTAAGAGTTTACCAATTTGCATAAAAAAGTAACTGAGTCAGAATATTCACCTCTGATATATTTTTTTTTTATGTAGCTGTAAATAAGAATTCGAGAAATTTAATTGTTAAAAAAACAAATTACATAAAAACGCATAATATCAGAATGAATTTAGTTCTCTTTCAATTTTCTAAGTTTGAATCCAACAGTATATGTTTCGAAAATTTTTTTGCCATAATGAAAGTTCCCGTGCTCGTGAGCCCGTGGGAAAAAATATTGGCTATTTTCTCTATATTATATAAAAATAGAAAAATAGAGAGTATGTCTGATGAATAGAAGAGAGTATAATTGATGAAGAACGTTAAGGCAATTCTCAATTTTTTAAATTTTTTCTAGCATTTACATTTTAATTGGTTGGTAAAAAGATATAATAATATGAAAAAAATTATTATTTTAAAAAAATTTCTCTCTTTTACTCTTCACGTTAAAGAGTCTTGAAAAATGTAAAGTTTCACCATAATTGGAATGATGTGGGTTTTTTATGGGGGAAACATTTCGTCTACAAAGGCTGGAATTGTTTAAACTTGGCCCAAACTCCATCCTTGCCCAATGGCCAGTATGTAAGGTCAAATCCAATTGTTATATGTTGGATTCCATATAACATTATGGATCAAAATTTATCACATTTGTAAGAAACAGTGATAATTTTATAAATAAATTAAATTTATATATCTATTACATTTTTATAAATATTCATCATCTGTCATTAAATAAAAGTTCATTAGTTTATTGAAAAATATTCATTAGTTCATTAAAAAAAGTTTATTACGAATAAAGTAAAGATTTTTTAGTTTATTGAAAATGTTCGTTACGAATAAATTGAAAAAGTTTAAACTAAGTGTTCATTAGTTTATTGAAAAATGTTCATTACGAACAAAATAAAAGTTTATTAGTTTATTGAAAAGATTTATCGCGAATAAACTGAAATTTATTATGAATGAATTAAAAAGATTCATTCGTTCATTAAAAAAAGTTCATTACGAATAAACTAAAAATTTATTAGTTTATTAAAAAAAGTTCATTAGTTATAAAACTAAATGTTTATTACGAAATAGAGTTTATTAGTTTATTAAAAAATGTTCATTTAGAATAAAGTAAGAGTTCATTAATTTATTAATAAAAGATTTATTAGTTTATTAATAAAAGTTTATTTTTTATATTAATACAAGTTCATTTTATTTATGTGTACTTAATTTAGTAAATATTTTTTTGTATTTTGATTTGTTGGTATGAATTCATTGAATTATTTTCAAAAAAACTTAAAACGTAATAAAAAATCAAAATAAAATATACCGAAAAATTAACAAATCGAGACAACTGAAAATGAAAAAAAAAAATAAAGTAACTGTTGATTTTGTTTTAAAATAAAATAATATATTTATCAATAAACTAATGAAATTTTTATTAATAAATTAATTAATCTATATTAATAAATAAATCTGTATAAATTTATTTTATTTACAAAATTGACACCATATTTTTATTATTCTTCTTATATATGTTTGGTACATGTTGTAATATAAATTGCGGCCACCATACTTTTATTATTCCTCTCGTATATGTTTGGTGCACGTTGTAATATGGACTGTAGTACATAGCCGTTAAACATTGAGCACACAAATACAAATTTGTTTTTTAATGTTGGGGAGTTAATAAATATCTAAGTGATTTGATTTTTTATTTTATATAAAACAAAAATTAATGTAAGGTTGAAAAATCGAGCAGCACTTCCAAATTCAACCAAATCAATCAAGTAGGATGAGATGACAGATATTGTTTGGCTCAGTGATTGCATAGAAATTTATTGGTAATTAGCAACCGTAAATACAATTTAAATAATAAATATTACCCCAAAAAAAGAAAAAAAAAGAAAGAATTAAACACACCTATCTGTTGAGGGCAATGGATAATACGAAGGACAGCACTAACCATCCCAAGAAAAAGTATCCCACCAATCTCGTTGGCCCCACGTTTTCGGGTTCCTGCCACAAGAATTCCTCTTTGATATTGTCTAAATGCTTTTAAAATTTGCTGAAATTATCGTTTAAAATATTTAATTTTCAAAACACCTGAGGTGGAGGAGAATCCGTAGTGGGTTTCACTGTGTCAGTTTGATAAGGCCAAGTATATCTATCTGGTGTCTCGCTTCTGGCTAAGCTCCAATCATACATTCTCCTCTCATCTTCTGATGATAATATTGAGTATGATTCCTGGAAAAAAAAAATGAAGCTGAAGATTATTCATAAACATAAATAACTTATTTTTATAATCTCTTTTGAAGGGGAAAAAAAATTTAAAAATGGAGATGAATTGATGAGGTAGTAACTTTTAAGAGTTGCATTTTCTCCCTAGCATCTTCTTCATCTAATCCTTGATTCAGCAATTCTTCAACTTTGTTTCTATATGCAACTGTAACCTGTTCAACAATAGGAAGATGTATGAGGAAAACAGAGAAACACAAGAATTGATATATAATCTTGAATTCCTTGAACCTGCTCATATGAACATTTTCGTGGAAGCCCAAGTCTCCCATAGTGATCTACATCTGTAATCGCTGCATTGTCAACCAAATGTCAATATTTTGAACAGATTCTTATGGTAGTGGAGGGAAAGAATTAATGGGTAGAGAGTGATTACGTATGCCGCGAAGAGCCCTTTCTACATTAAGAGCAGAAATCATAGAGGGAGGCCCATCTGGAGCTTGAATGGATGTTTCTGATTCTTCTTCAACCTCTGTCGCTGCTGTCTCTACTGATCCTGATCCATCACTTGAGCTTCTGAGAAGAAGATATTTTCGTGGCCTTTTTGCTGCAAAAGTGATACAATTTGAGAACAAAGTCCCGTTTTTTGCGGTTGGAATTTCAAACTTTTGCCTGCAAATATGCACCGCTGCTGCTGTTGATGATATCGTCGCTATCATTGTTTTCTGTTTTCTTTTTCCTATTTTCCTTAGTTCGGCACCATTTGCTTTGTATCATAGCAGCAGATGATAAGGCAAAGCAGCTGTCAGCCTCACTCCAAGTAAAAAAATTATGATTATAATTCCTTTACCGTAAATAACAAACAGGTCGTTGTAGTATAGTGGTAAGTATTCCCGCCTGTCACGCGGGTGACCCGGGTTCGATCCCCGGCAACGGCGTGATGCTTTTTTATTTCTCTATTATGCCAAGAAACGACGTCGTTTAATTCCTCCAAATGTATCAAATCTTGCTGTGTCTTTCAACAATATTACTAACTTAATATCAAAATTAAAATTCTTGCAGAAAAAAAAAAACAGATAAAATATCTTGAGCAGTTGATCTGATATATTATTTTATTTAATTATAATTTTAATATAGTAATATTTTTTAAAATATTTAGTAATAATTTATAATAATTAAAAAATTTAGTAACAAATATAACAGAATGAAAAAGTTTGATTACATTTTCACAATTATCCCTCTTCCGTTTTACTTATGTGCACTCTCATCTTCGGAGTTCGTATTAAAAAACGATAGGCCGGAAGATATGGGGATTGAAAATGACGGGCAATCGGATTCAGGCTGTGACCGGGGCTCCAGCGGGCAATCGGGTCCGACTACTTCCTCACACAGTAGCAATGAACCGCGCAGATTCCCACCGGTGGCCCTGCTGGAGATTATGAGAGCCGCCAAGAAGGACGATCAGTATGCTTCCTTTGTTTACGATGGCTGCCGCGACTCATTTCGTCACATATTCGGTCCCTTTTCTTTGCCTTTTACCTTCTCCATTTAAATTACTTCCCTATTTTCGTCGAAATTAATTCCTTCCTCTACTTTTCTTTTGCGAGTAGCTGTGTGGCTTACCAGAGTGAGGTTTGCCTTTTCCCTTATAATTATTCAGTTATTCTTAATTTGCAGTTGAACAGACCGTGATGAATTAGAATTTTGTATTAATCATTTTGGTTATGATGTTAATTGTTTTTGGCAGGCAAAGCTTCTTGGGCAGATGCTTTATTACGTATTAACAACTGGTTCAGGGCAGCAAACACTTGGAGAAGAGTACTGCGACATTACTCAGGTACATCTGCCTTTTTTTTTTTCTTCACTTATGGAACTTTGAAAAGGCAATTTTAATGAGACTTAGTTTATTATTTCTTAAGGAGCAAATATGAATTCCCGTTGGAGATGAATCCTTTTTTCTTTGTTTAACACTAGTAATAGCATGACATAAACAAGCAGCATGTGTCTGTCTTTAGATGAAAGAATATATTATTTTCTTGAATTCATGGACTAAAAATTTACCATTTGATTAGAACTCAAATTTGTCCTTTTAAGTTTTGCTGTGTTTGATACATTTAGTGGGAATGACCAATGTTCACTGCTTAAAGGTTACTAATACCATTGTTGTTCTTTTAGTGATATTGATGGTCGTTTTTTCCAGGTTGCAGGGCCACATGGACTCCCTCCAAACTCTGCAAGGCATGCTCTTTTCATTTTATACCAGACTGCTGTTCCTTATATGGCAGAAAGAATTAGGTTCTAAACTTCCTTCTCTATACTCTTCACATTTTCTATTTTCATGCTTCTGTACATGATATTTTGAAGCTTCACTAAGGTAATTTTCTATTGCAGCTCGAGAGTTGCTTACCATGGCATCTCTCTTGCTGATTCCATGTCTGATGAACCCCATGGCTACATTGCTTCAGGGAGTAGTCAGATTCAATCTTCTGTAATAGTTGACCTTCCATCTTCCTCCACATCAGGGGCATCAGTTTCTTCAATATCAAGGTTGAGGCAGAACATTGGTGGACTCTGGCTGCATGCAGTTCAAAGATGGCCTACGGTATACTTATGCTAAAGATTTATTTGATTATGCAACTCTCAGTTGACCTATAAAATATTATGTTGATATTCTTGCTTTTCAATGAATACCCAATTTTTTATATAATTTTTTTGGCTAGGTTTTGAAAGGTCAATGTTAAGTTGTTCTAATGTTTACCTCAGAAGTTCTATTCCTGGCACTATATCGTTGTTTTTACACCTGTTCCTTTGTGTCTCCCCTGCATTGACTCTTATACGTCTAAAGACATTCCTGTATAACGCAACTTAAAGTAATATTTCACATCTTTTCTGCATTCAGCTGTTACCTGTAGCTCGTGAATTTTTGCAATTGATACTTCGCATGAATCTCATGTTTTTCTATTTTGATAGTGATTTCATTCCATGTTTCAAATGATAATTTTGGTGAGTTCTAATGAATAATTGAATAAATTTATCACAGTGGAATTTTTGCAGGATTATATTACCATATATCAAAACGTGCAGCTGGCATTCGCTATGTTTTCATTTGAAAGTGATAAGAACAGAACAGTATAAGCAATAGCCCAAATGAATTAGCCATTTTGATTTCATGGAAATGGAAGATAATTACAAGCAATTCGAGAGTGCCTGTTCTCTCCAAAGTCACAAGTACTGAATAAACAAAATTCTCTCCCCCCCTCACAAGGAACAGACCCTTATTTATACAACACTACTGGAGGTAACAACCTCAACAAACTATTTACAGATTCTCCTAACTGCCCATCCCCAACAAGCTCAGCAAGCACAAGACAAAACAGTAACAGTGCAATTGTAAATTAACCCAAACCAACAGTAGCAGCACATTAGCCGTAAAGCCCAACTCAAATCATTGATTGCATTTCCTTCTAGTATAAGTATACCAGACTGGAGGCTTATCAGAAAGCCATCAAACCAAAGGCCTAGGTGTGGAGATCTCTTCTTGGTTCCAAATCGTAAATAAACTGGTCTTTTTTGTTTTGAGTGGCTATCAGTTTTTGGATGTTTTCTGTTTCATATTTCATGGTGAATACATGAATATTTTGAATGGACTTTTGGTGCAGATACCAAATACTGGGAGTATTCCTTCTGATTCAGCTATGTATTATTGTTGCTGAAGGTTTAAGAGTCAGCAATTTATCTTCTATTGCAAGTTCAGTTCAACACACATCCCTGGAGCCCCATCAGAGTGCAGGTTGTTTATCTTAAACACAATCAATTTCTTTTAGTTATTGAAAAAAGATTCGTGTATAAGTGAATTAATAATGTGGTCTATGACGGCACAAGCTGCCTACTATATGTTTTAGCACTTGCGTGAAATGAGCAAAACAAGGGGCCAGTGCACAATTCTTGTCCTGTGATGTAAGTGCTCATGAGCACGAATCGAGGAATGCCATTGGACATAGTATCTCACATGGAAAAGTGTTATATGAATCTGATACAGTTAACAGTACCTGTCACTGTCAGTATACCTGATTAAGCAAAATAGGCAGGATAACTGCATAGTACAATCATTAGAGTCAGAGAAGTTGGAACCTCATCTCTTTGTTTTTTTTTTTTTGTTATTATTTAAGCTGAAGTGCCAATGATAATGAAATAAAACCTAAGTTATGATGGAGCTGTCATCTATGATATTAGCTCCATTTTATCCAAAAAGTGGCTTCAAATGCAAGTTGTTTAGCTGCATCTTTTATTTGTCAATATTAAGTCTCTCCCAATATTAACTGTTATAGAACTCCTCTATTTGTGGTTTCACAGGACGAGGTTTACTTGTCTTGAATGAAGAAGGTAATGTGATTCCTTTGGAAACTGGCACAGGGGGTTGGGCTTCTGATTCTGCATCAACTTCAGAGGTAAATTTTCAATTTGTGTCACTAAACAAATTATTTTTCTTTTACTTAGTCTGTTCCCCTCCCAGTATTCATGTTTCTTATGCAAAAGTGCCTGGTTCTCAGGTTTGTGGTACTAGCAACCGAAAAAGAATTAAGTTTGGGTTTTTGGGAAGTATATAAATAATGCAATAAAGATCACATTTATATAGCTTTTCTACTTTAGATATGACCTGGAGAAGGCAAATTTCTAGGAATTATATCCCATGAGTAATTCTGTCTTTGGAGTAAGGCTTCAAACAGGACTTGATGGTTTAAATGGAATTAAGTTATAATCTACTTCTTAGGGTTTTGATACTTGTCAACATTTATCTGCTTCACGTGAGAGAAGGTCCACCCACTGTGCTGCTTACAGAAATGCCATCACTTGCATATCTAACTTGTTTGATATTTCTAACTCTGATAATATGTTTATCTTATATTTAATGTTATTTTGCTAATATTTTGTGTTGATCAGCCTTATGCAGCAAGTGGGTTAAGCAAATGCACACTCTGCTTGAGTAATCGGCAATACCCAACTGCTACAGCTTGCGGTCATGTTTTTTGCTGGTTCTCTCTTACTCTCCCTCATTTTCGTTCTTTAATTTCCCTTCACTCCTCGCTTGTGCGAGCTACATGGATTTGCTGATCTTTTTCAATCCGTGCTCTTTTTTTTTTTTGGTAGGAATTGCATAATGGAATGGTGCAACGAAAGGCCCGAGTGCCCTCTTTGCCGTACCCCTATAACTCATTCAAGCTTAGTTTGTTTACATCATTCAGACTTCTAGCATTTGAAGAAGACACACTTACAATAATAGAGAACGATTCAAAGCAACGAAGAAATCATCTTAATTTCTTGGAATATGCACAACAGATGTAACGTAGGAATAAAGGGCTCGAATTCTGAACACATTTCCCTTTCCTGGACTCGTTTGTTATTGCATTTGAAAAAAAATATTAGTTTGAAAAAAAATTGTATTTTTAATTTTGAAAACGGTATTTTTGTGTAAAAACAGATAAATGATTTTTTTTTTTCATAAATATATTTGAAAAAAATAATTTATAGAAAATTTAAAAAATCAATCAATTAAATTCAAAAAATCCGCTTTTAAAATATGCAATAGCAATTTTAAATATAATGCTAGTAATACTAATAGTTTGATTTGTTCAACAGAGTAAGGTTTTCATTTTCTCAATCAACTAAGATTGCATCCCTCGCAATGATAGGAGTTGAGAGAGTTGTCAGTTTTGCATTGATATATCCATACAGAAGAAATTTTATATTCGATTAATGTAAAAGGTCGCGTTTAGATGGCTGATTTCATGTTAGTTCTCTGAATTTTTTTTTTTTTCCCTCTGCCTTTATGATTGAGATTTATTGATATTCTATATTATTTTATTTAATTTAATATTGAATAATTTAGTATATTTATTTAATTAATATTATATTTCTATATTTAATTTCTATAATAATAAAATTAATATAATAATAATTTAAATGTCGAGTTATTTTTAGGCTTCGTAGCCAAAAATTCCTAAATTTTAGATTTTTTTTTTGGGTAACTTATAATCCAATATATTATGTATTTGCTTTTAAATTATATTTGTTATTTTATTCGATTATGTTAAAAAATCTTAATGTCATTTAACTATGCTATAATTCAAAAAATTAATAGATAATAAAATCAAGTTGACTGTCATTTTTCATAATGTGGAAAAATTTGGGATTTCGTTACTATTTACTATTGATAAAAATTTAATAGTGTCAGCAAAATTTCTTTGTTCATCTATATTTGTTGGGAAAAAAATGATTGTAGATCATGACCGCCCAAAAAGAAAACTATATTATACACCGTTGGATCTGGCCCCCTATCTAACCCTATTATAAACAAGCTCGCGCACATGTCAACTGATTCACCTTAAGCGCCGAATAAGTTCAGTGCTCGAGTTCTTGAAAACATGGCTGCCCAAATCAGTAAGAAGCGCAAGGTAACTCTGTTTCTTGCACATTTCTCTTTCAGTTTTCCTTAATCGTCTAGAAATGTCAAGGAAACGAAAGAAATTTCTGTTCAAAATGTAAAATAAAACTTTGCTCAGCTTACGTTGCTTGATAAAGATTTGGATTTATGGATCGATTGTTGTGAATTGATTTGTTTTCGTTTCTCTGGGAGTCGATGTGTTTTTTTGTTTTTTTTTGGCGTTTTTGAATTACACTTGAGCTGCTATAAATCACTTATGATTACTTATTGACAAAATCAAAACAGAAACTGGACAAGGAGGAAAATTTCATTTATTGTTTTTTGTTGTCTGATTGGGAATCTAGTAACAGATTTTTTCCGTGTATTTTTTCTCTCTGCAGTTTGTCGCAGATGGAGTTTTCTATGCAGAGCTAAATGAGGTGCTCACCAGAGAGCTTGCTGAGGATGGATATTCGGGGGTTGAAGTTAGGGTTACTCCAATGCGTACTGAGATCATCATCAGGGCCACTCGCACCCAAAATGTTCTTGGTTAGTTCTCCAGGCCTTTCTTCACTTATTTCGTCATTTCAGTGTCTCTCTGCACAATTTGAAAACAATCTATCTAAAATAAATCATTGAAGTTCTTTGTCTTTTTTTTTTTTATCGATTTCATCATTTAAGTTGAGAATCTGGTATCTGATAGTTGCAGGCTTAGCATTATTGAATATCAATATTTTTTGCAAGATTCTTGAATCACCTTTAGTTTTTGACCCTTTTTATCAGGTGAAAAGGGTAGAAGGATCAGGGAGCTGACTTCTGTTGTTCAGAAACGATTTAAGTTTCCAGAGAACAGTGTGGAACTCTATGCTGAGAAAGTTAACAACAGGGGTCTTTGTGCCATTGCACAAGCTGAGTCACTGCGTTACAAGCTCCTTGGAGGCCTTGCTGTTCGTAGGTATGTTGCAAATAGTGAGACTCTATTTGGGGTTGGTCATCACATAAAGTTTTATCTTTTGTTAGCATTTTTTAGCTTTTATTCATTGTACTTGATATTTAGGTGTGGTTTGGGAAGAATATTTATCTTGTTATTTTAATAGTTATAAGTTGGTTTGTTCTTTATGTTCTTTTACACTGAATATTTGAAATTTCTATCAGAATTTATTTTTCTCCAGAGAATTTATATGCTAGCTTATGAAAGTTTCTATCATCTTTGTTCGTTGTGATTAGATCTTGGTTTGTTGTAGTAGAAGTAATCCTGTTTTATCCTAGATTAATTGTCTGTTAATGAGATTATTGCATTACATAAACAGGGAATGGTCTTTGCGTTCATGTTCATACATACAAGCACCAATTTTAGTTGGGAGTTTGTCTGACTTTTGCTATACAATCAGGAGCCTGAAGAATAGTATATAATTCATAAGTCTGACATTGCATTATTATCTATCTGTCATCTGGACAGTGAACAGTTGATTGCATTGAGTAAAGAAGTCCCTCTTCTATTTTGCTTACAACAACCACAGGCTTTTCCACTTGTGTTGGTGTTTAATAATCTGGATATTAAAGCATGGTATACACCCTCTTTGCTATTCTGGATGAGCATTGAGGGATTCCAGATCAATGCTTATCGCATCTGATTGGTGGTTTCTTGAGCTCTATTTGTTCCAATTATATTATTTTTTTCCTCATATTTCTTGTGGATGCTGACTTTATTATGTAAGCATTGTTTTCCCCCTGTGTTGGGAGCTCTGACAGTTTCCTTGTCAATGTTTTTATGATCTTGTTGGAGTTTGTTAGGTTGCTCTTGCCCTATTTAGGTGCTTCAAGTTTCTCTTGTCCTACCTCATCTCTCATTATGCGTTGTTTTTGGTTGGCTAAATATGCATTTATTTTCATTTTATAGCTGATCCTGCTGCTGATAGTAAATAGCGATTCCAGAACTAATATGTTTGTTCTTATGGTTGCACCAGTTATTGTAATGTGGTGTGAACTTTTAGTTCATATGTTGCAAGTCTATGGATAGCACATGAAGTACATGAGGGACAGGAAACAATTTCATATTTTTCATCCTTTGTATTTGACCTTTTTCGTATTTTTTTCTCATTGGAGAATTGTACGAGTGTGCAAATGCTTTGATGTTAGAGCAATGCAGGTTTTAGAATTAGAATTTTTTTATTTTGTTTTCAGGGCTTGCTATGGTGTCTTAAGATTTATAATGGAAAATGGTGCAAAAGGCTGTGAGGTATGTCCTAAGACTCTCAATGCTTTGCTTTCTCCAAAGCTTGTAGTCTATGCAAGTTTAAACTTCACTCTTGTATATCCTTACAGGTTATTGTGAGCGGAAAGCTCCGAGCTCAGCGTGCCAAGTCTATGAAATTCAAGGATGGATATATGATATCCTCTGGTCAACCTGTGAAAGAGTACATTGACTCAGCTGTGAGACATGTGCTTCTAAGACAGGTCAGTTGCTTATCTGCTTTGATCAGTTTACTGCCAGCAAAGCTGGAATTAGCTATTTTTTCCGTACACTCAGTTTCATAATTCTCTTGGGCCTTATGTGACTTTTATTTATTTGTTTATTTATTTATTTTTTGGGTGGGGGGGTACTTTGTGTGGTATTAGGGTGTTCTTGGTATCAAGGTGAAGATCATGCTTGACTGGGATCCTAAGGGCAAGGTGGGTCCAATGACACCACTGCCTGATCTGGTCACTATTCATCCTCCAAAGGAAGAAGAGTATATTCCACCTGTACCGACAACCAATATTGAGATTCCAGTTGCCTAAGTCCTGAATTTGGAGCTAATAAGTTTGTAGTACTTATTTCGTGGCATTTTTTTTATTATTATATTTTAGGGGAGAAAGATATTGAAGGCTTGTATGACTCAAGAGTTAGATTTTTGCGTTGCTTCTATTAATTAGCATCTCAAGTTTGTCCCGGCTAGTTTTGAACCTTGTTTTTTTTTTTTTGATCAAATTCTGCACTGCCCTTCTACTCTTACTATGTTAATTTTCTTGAAATTCACTTTTATGTCAATCGCAACCCATCATATATTTGTGGCTTAGAGTTCAATTTGCAGCGAGGATGAGTCTATTGATTGCACTGTAATAATGAATTTTCATTTATCTCATCAACTATTACCTGTGCAAGTATATCATAAGGAATTCACCTTTGCCTGGTCGTGAATGGTCTGATTAGGTTACTCAATACTGATTTTTTTTTACTTCATGGGAATTAAATCAAGGGGATGGCTCAATAGTGACGATAGAGCTTTGAAAATCTAGTGGGTTGATGCGAAGTCTGTGGGCTATTATATGTAGTTTTGAACCTTGCATGTTTTTATGTGCCATCTTGCCAATATAATTTCACTACGAAATACGACAAGGCCTGCAATTGCTTAGTTTTTGTGTAGTGCAATTTTAGAGAGTGCATTTATCTCTTGAAAACAATCCCATTATGATAAAGTTCAGTGCATTTTGCTGCCCGTAGATGGATGATTATTTACATGTCAAGATTTGGGGAAAAAGAATAGGAAAATTTAGCAGCCGAATGACACGAGTTTTATTTCCGATAACTTTTTTTATGTAGCAAGTCCAAAAAAGAAGAATTAAGTGAAAGTGGCATGAAGCATAATGGGGTAAATAGCCACCGAAAGATTGCCTATGGTAAGCTAGGAAAATGCCAAATTGGCCACTTATCTTCTTCATGGTGGAGCGCCTACTTAATAATTTACTTGTATGTTTTTCCATTACAACCATCAACAGAATAATTATTCTTTCTCGGTGGAACACACAAACCTTTGAAATCAATATGATAAGAATCGTGATGAAATTTGTATTTATGAGTTTCTTTTTTTTTTTTTTTTTTCTTTTTCATCAGAATATTGATGAGTTGAGTAATGTTGTCAACTGCCACTTAAAAATGATTGCTCAAATATTCATTCTTGGATTGATTGTGAGTCTTTATTAAGAGAGAAAAATATTATTTTCTTTATAATAAATGCTTAAACAAACCGATTAAATAATTATAGCATATTAATTATCAGGAGAGAACTGTTGGGTTATTCTTCTGTTGGGTTTGTATTTCTTGATTTCTTGCACATCAATTTTTCCCTAATTAAGAAAAACCATCATGGAAGACAAATTTAGTTTTGTCACTCTCGAATTGAAGTGATGGTTCATTAACCATATGGAAAATTTAGAAATGAAGCCAATTGGTCTCCTAGGAGATATTGAAGCACTATGAGCACGTGTGTGGAAGACAAATTGACGGCATCTCACTTGAGAGCCCCCATGCTTTTTAGGACACAGTGAGTGCCCATAAAAAGGAGTTTTTGGAGCACCACAACTATATATATATATATATATATATTTTTTTTTTTTTGTCATTTAAAATTTTTTTTCTCCAACTTACTGTATCTATTGAAATTATATTTTTATTCTTTGCTTAGTTCTTTGCATTGGATATAAATGTTAGTGGTGAGCACCAAACACACCCGTTAGTTTGTGGACTCTTTAATTATGATTTATGGTCTCATTATTAATCCTCTACATAAATTGTGGTATATACCGTAAAATGCTTTTTATCAAGTTTTAGAAGTACTCTATATACAAAACTCGAATTATTAAGAGAAAAAAGATCCTTACTATTCCATCTCATTCTTAAAAATAATTTTCATTCAAATTCTATACGTATGTGTAGATATAGAGACCATTTTAACATTGAAGTAAAATTATTTTAAGGATAGTTAAAGTTTGATAAGGAATCGTTCCAAGAAAGTGTGTATGAGTTAATATGAAATTTTTTTAGTTTAACTAGAGATTTTGAATTAGAGTCCTGAGTATATAGCTATCTTAAAACTGTTAAGAGAATGTTCTACTGCCTTTTGGAGTTCTACTCAGCACGAACAAAATTAATTTCAATCCGTTGACATATAAACTGAAGACGCCTCTTGAAAAAAAAAATATTTCTTTTAACTTAACAGATAATCACTAGTAACTATAGATTGAAGGAAAAGGAAATCCAACAGTAAATTAAGATGCATAAAAATGGCTATCAAGAAGACTCTTCAACCATAAAATTTATTGAATGAGTGGAATCAAGCAATCTCCATTTCTAAGAGAGTATTTTTCTTGAAAAATAATGATTAAAATGACTCAAACCATAATTAGATATTGGAAACTTGTTAAACACACATAGATATGAATGTTGAAACCAGAAAGAAAAAAAAAAAAGAAAGAAAAAGAGAATTTTGAAAAGGGTTTTTGACCCTCTTTGAGATGTCATTCTCTTAGGTATATTAAATCCATTTGACTTTAAAATTATAAATGGGGATATATAGATATTAAAGCAAAGGTGGGTTGAAAAAAAAAGAATAAAATCCCACAAAGGTATTGAAAATGACACAGAGCCGCCCTTACAATGAACAATGATCATAGCACCCCACGGATAAATCGAATTTAAATTAAAATATTGTTTTGAATCCTTGTCTCCCCATTACAGGAAAAAAAGGGTTGCAACAATTGAGCACTTACTTTTGGTGCTCTTCTATTTTATCTTTTTGTTCTCCACTTTGCCCCCTCTCTCATTGTTTCAATTCACTTATTCATTTATCATCCAACAACCCACAAGTAACCCTTTTGTTTTTTTAACTCTAAAACCATTCTAATAGCATCACATTATTGATTTTTTTTGGTATAAGGGGATCAAATGGAGATCGAACTCGAAATCTCACAAATTTAAGTAGCAGACTAATACCACTAAACTGAAACTGATTGAATGTGATTTTTTTTTTTTTAGTAAAAAGTTCAAACTCAAGAATGAATGGATAAGATTGTTTTAGAATGGTGATGATGTTTTTAGGTTATAATGAAAAAGGAGGAAGGGGAAAAGGGTAAAATAGAGGGAGCAATGAAGATGACATTAGATGCACGCAAAGACATGGCAGATACGCGGTGGAAAACAAGCAAGTTGATGTGATAAATACGAGTGGTCTCTCCACCCTCTTAGTGGATTCTCCCCACGCTTCACAATTCATTCTCTCCCTAACTAGTTGGCGGGACCCAAACATTACTTTCCCTTCTTTTTTTTTTTTAAATTTCGTATTCGGAATTAATCTTATTATTTTAAAGTATACTAAATATTATTTTGAAGCACCGCCAAACCTTTTTTATAATCGTAATTTTAATTCGAAATTTTTAATTAAATTGGAAAAATTTACGCTAATTTTTTATTTTCCTTAAACAAAATTAAAATGAGGGTCCCAATTCGTCCCTTTTTCCCTTCCATTGTTTGGAGTGCAGGCATTGCCTAAGGGACATGGAGCAACCCACTGTAGAACAATACAAATACAATGCTGATTGCGGATATTGTCCTCTCCAATTTTTAGTCTTTATTTACATTTTAGGCATAAAAGGAGTCTACATTAAAATCAAAATCTAATTAATGTGGGTACCGGAAACCCCCTATTCTCCAACTGTTGATAGCCAGGTGTCATTCCATGTTGTCCACGTGCTCGCTTCCCACCTGATTACTGTAACATTGTGGATCCCACCATTATCCCATGCGGATTACCTTTCACTATTTTTTTTTTAAATTTTAATTATTATTTTAAAATTCTCACCACTCAATAATATATACATACATACCACTTCGCACATAATTTTTTAGTGGGCTACACAAACATATGTAGCTGTTCCATTGCCTTCATGAAATTCTCAGTAACAGTGATCGAATTCAAATTTTCTATTATTCTCGTTAGTAAAAATATTAATTAAATCATTCTTTAATTAGTATATATTAAAAGCATGTTTATTATCAAATTATATTATATATAATATAAAAATTATTATAAAATAAAAGTAGTACAAACAAAAAATAATTTTATTTATATATTAAATACCTAAAAACTAGCTTTTTTAATATAAAAAGTTTGAAAATTTCAGATTTTTATAAAAAAATTAACTTTCATTATAAATTCTAAAAGCTTGCTTTGGACCACTTCTTTTTACTCCCGCTATTTCATTCTAATTATCTTTTTTTAGGTATTTCACTTGGATTATTAAAGTATTTAATAGATTTAATTATAGAGAAAAAAAGCTAATATGACGAAATTACTCCTCTAATTAATAGACTAAATGAGTTAAAAAGTATATAATCTTATAAAATAAATTAATATAGATAAAGTTAATACAAGGATAAAATAGGAAAGAAATAATTAATATTGCATTGCATCTATAAAAGTGACAAATAATTGAAATTTTTTTATTTGAAAAAAGAACAGTTAGTTTAGAATTGTGATAGTATTTATGTTTAACCAAATATTTAATAAGCTTTTAGTCACAAATTATATTATGAATTTCGGTCCATGTATTATTATAAACCAAATGTTCATTACACGTGTGAAAGGCAGTGATAATTTTGTAAATAAAATAAATTTACATAGATATTAAATATACGGTAATAATTTCATAAATATTCATTATTAGTTTGAAAAAAATTCATTAGTTTATTAAAGAATATTAGAAATAAAATAAAAATTTATTAATTTATTACTATAGGTTCATTAACTATAAATTATATTATGAATTAAAAACCAATTAAAGAAAATAATATAATATCCATTAAATTAAACACACAATATATTTTCTTTAAGAAGATTTAATTGATTCATACTTACAGATTAAAACAAAAAAAATAATATAATATCTATTAAATTAAATACACAAAGAAATGAAATAAACCTTTACTAATAAATTAATGAATCTTTTACTAATAAGTTAATGAACTTTTATTAATAAACTAATTAACATTTACTTTGTTCTTAATAAACCTACATTTTTTATACCAAATGAACATATTTCAATAAAATAATAAACATTTTAATTTATTGCTAATAATTATAAACATATAGTTTACAAATAATGAACATTTATTAATAAACTAATACACATATACTTTATTCGTAATGAACCAATATTTTTTAATAAATTAATGAATATATCTACAACGAATGATGAATATTTATAAGATTATCATTTTGTGTTTGATAGTTATATAAGATTATTTTATTTATAAAATTGTCACTGTCTCTCATATATATGATGGATTCTGGTCCATAAATGGTCTAGAGTATATGGTATAACAATTCATTTTTATTGGTCTAACAAACTAAAAGCTAAACTAGTCAAATACCCAATTTAACTTTTAGTTTGTTAAACACTAGAAGTTTAGAATAAAAGCTGAACCAAACGGACGCTAAATGTAATATACAGATTTTATATTAAACAAAAAAAAATGTAGAAGCATGCAATTATTTAAAAAATAAATAAAATTATCCTCATGGCCAATTAAATGAATACCATCAAGTACTTTATTTGCATGCTTAATCGTACACAAATTGCCTCAAACTATCCTTTTTTTTTTTCCAAGTTAGAAAAGGTAAATAATAATAATGTGAGCAGTGAGGATCATATTAGTAGAGCAACCTAAGGATCTATAAATTGACATCCTCTACCTCTAGTTGTGCCACTGCCATCTCATTTTGCAAGCTCATTCTCTATAATTTGTGAAGAGTTTGTTTTGAAAAATGGGTGAGGCTGTGGAGATAATATATACAAATGGGTTCTCAAAGCTTTGCACAGATCATCAGAGTTTCCATTATGATGATGATGACGACGACGATGACAACTCTTCTTGGTATGAAGAAACCATTGATGATGATCTCAAATGGTCCTTTGCCTTGAACAGGTTTTTACATTTTTCAACTTAACACCTCCTTTTGTTTCTATCTTTTTCCTCTTACTTGGACTCAAGCTGATTGATAATTATGTTTTCCGGCAGTGTGCTGCATAAAGGGACTAGCGAGTTTCAAGACATTGCTCTCTTGGACACAAAGAGGTTTGGCAAGGTAAGTTTAATCTGAATTTTGATTAAGAAAATTCTTGCATAGATTGAGTTTATGTAGAAAAAAAAAACAGCAAGAGAATATCACATAGACAAAGTAAGTAACTTATATGACACTCAACTCATTGGTTTGGTCTACATAAATTCGGTTCATGTGATGGATATCATTTGAAGTTAAACAGAAAAACTTAAACTATGGATTGGGAAAATTGTGGGTTTAGGTATTGGTGATTGATGGAAAGATGCAGAGTGCTGAAGTGGACGAGTTTATATATCATGAATGTTTAATTCATCCTGCTCTTCTGTGCCACCCCAAGTGAGTAGTCTTATCTTAATTAATTTGCTGATTAAAGATCATTAATTAAGTTCAACTCATTCCTTAATTAAACTAAAATCTAAGAATTCTTGATATCTAAAACAGCCCCAAGAATGTGTTCATAATGGGAGGTGGGGAAGGATCTGCTGCTAGGGAAGCTCTTAAGCACAAGTCAATTGATGAAGTGGTGATGTGTGATATAGATCAGGTAATTAATTTCTTAATTAATATATAAATATACGAAAACTATATGCATACAGTTTGTAAATTTTTATGTCCAATGCTTTGCAGGAAGTAGTGGATTTCTGCCGTAGATATCTAACTGTAAATCAAGAAGCATTTTGTAACAAGAAGCTCAATCTAGTCATTAATGATGCCAAGTAATTCAACTTTTTAAGTAAATTAATAATAATAATATTATTATTATGTTAATTAAGAGGTTAATTGATTCAAAAAATATATATGTATATGATGGATGAAGGGCTGAATTGGAGAAGAGGAATGATAAATTTGATGTAATAATTGGAGACTTGGCTGATCCAGTCGAAGGAGGGCCTTGCTATCAGCTCTACACAAAATCTTTCTATGAAACAGCTTTGAAGCCTAGGCTCCATGATAATGGCATTTTTGTCACTCAGGTATTTAGCTAAAATTTTTAGTTAAACTCCCATCAATATTGGTAGATGGTGATGAGAAGTCTCGAATTCGAAAAATTCTCACAAGTGAAAATATCAATCAAGTCACTCATTGATCAATAAAAATTATCCATTTAAAAAAAAAAAAAAAAGTTGACTGATAAAAATGGGTTTCATTTTGGCAGGCTGGACCAGCAGGCATTTTCACTCACAAGGAGGTTTTCACCTCCATATATAACACTATTAAGCATGTCTTCAAATGTAAGTTTCTAAGCATATTTTAATTAATTTTGTTTTAAAAAAAAAAAAACTAGATTTTAATTATTGTTTATTATTGTGAGCAGATGTGGTTGCATACAGTGCTCATGTGCCATCATTTGCTGATACATGGGGATGGGTTATGGTAGGCAGATGCAACTTGATTTTTTGATTTAATACAATTAATCTAATGTGTGTGATTGTATTAATTACTGCAGGCTTCAGACCAACCCTTCTCCATAAAAGCTGAGGAGATAGACAGGAGAATTGAAGAAAGAATAGAGGGTGAATTGCTTTATTTAAATGGCGCTGCATTTCTCTCCTCTGCCACCTTGAACAAGACTGTTTCTCTATCGTAAGTTGACTTTTTTTTTTCTTTTTTCTATTGACCATGATCAGCCGCTAATTGAAGAAATTTGTGGGTTCAGGCTGTTGAATGAGACGCATGTGTACACAGAGGAGGATGCAAGATTCATACCAGGGCATGGGTTGGCTTACAGAAATTGACCCCAATAGCCAATACTTGGGGGGAATGGCTGTATAGAAAAAAACAGAGTGGCAATTGTGTTTAAACAAATCAAAACCATTGTTAAAACTTGTTTAAGTGTTTGCTTCAATTACTTTAGACATTTATAGTATGTTAGCTTCATTACTATTTACTGGGCTGCTTATATATCTGATAAGAAATTTAATCATTTAATAACATATTCTCCTTTCCCCAAAAGTTGATAGTGTCTTTAACTTAATTCACATTTTCAATTTCCTTAACCACAAAATTGTGGAAACCTCATCTTCCCAATATCTAAACAAAACTATAAAGGAACACTGCAAATTTAAAGCAGACAGATAATGAAGGGGAAAAATAAAACAGCTATATATATGGAAAGTCAATCACTTACCTCAGATGCAGCGGCTGACCTTTCTCCTGCTTATTGTTAGTTTTTGACAATACAAAAATAAAACTTATAACAGCATATATGATTTTGAGAGGAAACAGATTTGTGTTGTTGAACCTCTAATTTCTTTTAGAGCAAAGCTCTTTATATAGAGCTAAATGCATAACAGAAAAGGAAACATAATATTCTCCTAAAATCAAGTCATATCAAGATATTTCTAATATCAAGCTATCAAACTTAAATCAAAACTAATTCCTAAAATCTTGCTCTGCTAACCAATTATTCTGAATTCCAGCAACTAAGGCATATTCCAACAATCTCCTTCTTGACTTAGTTGCTGTAATTTTTTATTTTTTTTTATGTCTTGGATATAGGCATAAACATTCATGATTTATGGTTATGGGCATAGGTGTAGACATGACAATTTTGTTGTCATAGGCATAGGCATGGACATAGTTTTGTTGTTCTTATTTCATGGGCATGACTTCAAGAGAGTTAAAATAACTCTTCCTCTTCCCATTGGATATTCACTGCAGCTTTGGCTTTATTTTGTTGAATTTTGCACATCTTATCCATATGACCCATTTGACCACATTTGTTGCACTTGATATATGGTCTCCACTAGCATTTGTAATATGGATGATTTGTCTTCTTACAATGAGGGTAAGGTGCATAGTTTCCTTCCTTGTTAAACTTTATCTTGTCTTTTCCACCTGAATTTTCAGCTTTTGCTTGAAGAGCACCCTCCACCAATTTTTCATTTCCCATCATTCTCCTTTGCTCCTAGGCCTGCAATGCATTCACAAGTTTTGCCAAGGATATGCTTAACAGATCCTTAGATTCTAGTGAAGAAATTTTAGGCAAGGTCATAAGAATTTTTTCAACAATTCTTTCATCAGAAAAATCCTTACCAAGTAACCACCTTGTTTACTATTCCCACCACCTTGTCAGAGTAGTCTTCGATGGTTTTTGTTTCCTTCTTCAACATTTCAAATTCTCTTATCAGATTGAGTGTTTGCATATTTTTGGTTCTCTCATTGCCTTGATATTCCTTTTTGAGACATTGCCAAATATCCTTTGCTGACCCTAAGTTCATAATTCTTGTAAAAATGGTGCTTGAGACTACATAAAATAGTCAAGCTTTAGCTTTGGACTTCCTTGTCTTTTTCTCTTTGTGAGACTTAATGGGGTGAATTCAATTAAGATTTTTCAAGAGTTTAATTGATTTAAAAAGCCAAGTGGTATTCAATTAGAATTTATAAAGACTATAAAAATTAGGAGATATTCAATTAGAATTTTTAAAGATTTAAAAAAAATCTATAAAAGTAAGGCGGTATTCAATTATAATTTTTAAATACTTAAAAAAAGTCTATTAAAAATAAGGAGGTATTCACTTAGGATTTATAAACACTTCCTAAAAATAAGGTGGTATTCAAAAAATCACGAACTTTTATAAACATCAGATTTTTAAAAACTCTTTATATAATTATATATATACAAAATCTCTGCAAATGTCTTTTAATTTCTCATAAAATTTCAACATACTTTTTCATAAAGTTTGAAAATTATTGATAAATTTATAAACTTTGCAAAAGTCGTTAAAAATCTATAAATTCTACAAAAGTCATTGACCTAAAAAAAAATCTATAAATATCTTTTGAAATCTTAATTGAATACAATCCTTTTCGGTTGAACTGCTGTTGGATTTGCAGGCAAAGGAGGCACATCATAGTCCTCTGTAGCTTCCCAAAGGTACGAAGCCTCAAGATAAACTGTTATTTTAACAGCCCAAGCTTGATAATTGTCACCGTCAATCATTGGTGGTGCAATTTGTGAGAAGCTTGTGACTGATTCCATGTAAAGGTTTGTGCTTGTAGGTGGTATTGTGTTTTCAATTCACGGATCCCTCAAGAAATTTGCTTTGATACCATTTTGTTAGTTTTTGACAAAACAAAAATAAAACTTATGACGGCAAATATAATTTTGAGAGAAAATAGATTTGTGTTATTGAACCTGTAATTTCTTTTACAGCAAAGCTCTTTATATAGAGCTGAATACATAAATATTCTCAAAATCAAGTCGTATCATATCATATCTAGATATTCCTAATATCAAGCTATCAAACTTAAATAAAAACTAATTCCTAAAATCCTGGTCTTTTGGCTAGTTATTCTGAATTCCAGCATCTAAGGCATATTCCAACACTAATAAAGTCTTAAAGATGCATGATCATGCCCACTTCTCTTGTGGGACTAACAAATGGTTATCTCACTGTGTGTATCATTACTAGAGTGGCACCCAGAGATCACTAAGGTCAGTAAAATAACATATATATACATATGGAAGATGTAAAAGAAAATACGAGATTTTGATGCAGTTTCTGATGAAATTGTACTGGTTGTAGGGTCCTGAGGCAAATGCTTCAAATTAACGTTTATTGAGCAAACATATGAAATGAAACATTAATGTTTTTTTTTTAGAAAAAAAAAAAAATAGAATTGCATATCCTGTAAACGTCCACTCTCTCGTTGACCATAAAACTCACAAGTTCAGCATCAACAGAATTTCTGAACTGGACTCGGGTGTTTAAAATAACAAATATCACTGGTACAGTGACCAGATATCAATCTGGCTCCATCTGGTGGCTACCGAAAACCTTCCTCATGTTATAAACAAGGGTAATACCATTACTAACATATACATGATGATATTAGTCCTGCAGTCACTCGTATGTGAGACCTAAGTTACAAATTGAACACTCACATTTGTTAATTGGTATTGATACTAAGAAAAGAAGCTTTCATTAGTCATGCAGAATATATAGGCTCCTAGCAGTAGCATTCTTTTGCTGCATCTGTTGCTCGCATCGGTCACCTAAACAATATACATTGATATTGTAACAATTTTATTCAATCAAAACAGAAGAAAATAAGGTTCTTTAATTTCAAGCACAAGAAGCATCAAACATAGTTTTCAGAAAGATTTTCAGTTCACATTTTAAAAGATATAGAGGCACGGTGCTATTTAGGACATACAACACCAATATAAACAAAATTAAGATGTTAAAATGCAGTTTATAAATATAAACCATGGCGAATTTGACATATTAAATTAAAAGATAAATAGTAAAAATGAACATTTTGATCTTAAGGCCTAAGCAAGGTAAAAGGAAGAAAGAGATGCATAGCCATGAACATTAAGCGTCATTCTTTTGATTCTGATGCAATACGGCTGAGATGAACTTGTTGGGGCAGAAGATAATATTTTATATTCAACTCTTCAAATATCCTTTTTAATTCAATAACCAGTTCACTGCACCGCTTATTCCTCTCTCCATATTCTTGGAAGTTCATAGTGTGGGTACAGTAGAGAGCCATCTTTAACTTGTTCACGTTTTCAATTTCCTTCACCACAACATTGTGATTAGGATGCCAGTGTTGGGGATTGTTCTCCAAGCACCTGCACAAAGAAAAGACCCATATTCAAAATAAAATTATATGACAGATTGACAGTAACTGGCACTCAACGCTGCTCCTCTTAACATTTTAGCTTGACTGCTAACACATAAAAGAGTAATTTGAGAATGCTGACAATCTATAAATACAGGCTTTGTTCATTCAATTGCTTATTACATGATGTTTAGTGATGGAGCAAACAATGGCACAACTTACTTCTTGATTTTCTCTCTCAGTAATGCAATCTTCTCAACAGGTGTTGCAAAATCAATTGAGAACTCCACAATGTCACCCATATCAGGACTTCTGTAATAGTTGCTGATAGGCTTTGAAGCCAAAACAGAATTCGGATAGTATAACTTCTCGTTATTGAGCTTCAAGAAAACCGTTGTTAAGAGGTTCATTTCCTCAACCAACAACTGTCAAGTTTCATACCAAACAGGGTTCAACAATGGCCTCAACATAAAATGGAACAATGATGGGAAAGTAATTGACCGCTAGGACATACCGGCACACCATCAACAACACAACGATCACCAACATCAAAAGGATGCATTACAAAAGTAAATATGATAGCTTCAAATATGGTCTTGCAGGTATTACCAAACATAAAAGCTGCCATAACAAGCTGTGATGAGAGGACAACAAGTACTTTTGTTGTTGCAATTTCCATCAAAAGAAGCCAAATAATAATTGTCACAACAAGTAGGATCCCTGTCACAAGTTTATTCAATTGCTTGACAGCTGTTTTGGTGTCACTTAATGCATGGGCAAGTGCTTTCCGACCTTTGTAAACCTTCACCTGTTAAAGATAACAGAATCACTTATGCAAAGAAGAAACATCCTCTGTATCTAATAGATTATCAGAATGGGATACCAAGCATACATAAACTAGTCCCTTATGTAATTAATGTTCTATTACTAAGGCAGATGATTTTTGCGTAATCCACTTACAAGGAGCTAGAGATCATAAGACGAATAACAATTCATACTGGAGGAAATAAACATGAAAATTACCACATAGTCTGTCAGAGCTTTTCTGTCAATTTGTCCAGGTTCAGACACTTCGAACAGCCGAAGAAAAACAAGATCCACCTCCTCCTTAATCATGAATCTTAAAAGGTCCTCTTCATCCATGTATCTAACTCACAAAATAGAAAGAGTTAAAAGGAACAACAATACAGAGAGCAGAATAACATAGGAACACCATGATCGTTGAGAAGCATGGAAATTCTTACTTCTGACCAGGCTTGGCCACATTCCTGAAAATATGATAGGCTGCGGCAACTGCTTCCATCTCATTGGTAATTTCTGTGTCAGTTTGTTCACCCCCTGCATGATCAACACTTTCGTCCAATGCATTAGAGATTGTGGACAGCCTTGAATTTGTTACTGCATCGACCAAGACCTTCATAGTCCAAGCTGAAACCTTTTCTTGCTTCATTTTGTGAACTACTCCCATGTCAATCACCTTTGTCTCTTTTACTCCTCTACCCTTTTTGGTATTCCTGAAGCTTAGTTGACCTGTGCTTGCTGATTTCCCTACCCTCTCAGCCTCCTCCATAAGAGGAGGCCCTGAAAGAGTTTGCAGAACATACTGATGAAAGATTGATTCTTGAATTCTATCAAAGAACTTGCTGACATGAAAATTAGATGCTAAAATTTTTAGCAATAAATTCTTCAACAACCACAAAAACGACCCAATAAGAAGTGACAAAAGAGTCCAGGTTACATATTTCAGGACCTTGGTGGTAGTTTTAGATTGCTCAACTCCATCATGAAATAAAAATGCCCAAGCTGTAAGCACCAAACATATCCAAATAAACACTTGAACACTCTGTTTCAACCCATAAACAAAGTACAATACTTTCTTCCTCAATAAAAAATTCCTCTCAATCACGAAAACAATAATATGCATAAACCAGTTTGTGACTAACATTCCAGAGAATATTACCATCACAAGCACACACCATTTCCAAAATTCCAAGCCCCAAATCACGGCCTTTTCCAATTTATCAATGGTCAAGCTTGCCACCAAGCACCCAACAATGCACAGAAATGCAAGCCACTGAATCACAACCTTAGCTCCTGCTTTCCTATGCTTCTCATGCTTAGATTCTACTTTCTTGACAACCTCCTCCATATCATCCTCCTCATCTGCAGGGCCCCACTTGTTATTAGGTGATCCTCTACTAAGCGAATTCCTGAAGGGTGAATTCTTGGCGATTTGCTCTTGTAGTGTCAAGCTCTCCTCTTCAAATGCAGTAGTATCAACAGGATATGGTTGTTCTCCAAATCTTGATTTGGGTTTTGAGTACACTGACCTTGTGAGGGACCTTTTTCTAATGAGGTTTTCCTTGGTAGTGGGGCTCTTCGGGGGCTTATTGGGGCTTGGACTAAACCGCGAAATCTCTGGAAGACTGATCAGAGACATTGATTTTGCAACCCCAATAGCATTAGGTTCTTCAATGGTTGAATTTGGCCAGCTCTGCCTTGAAGCAACACTGCCCAAATATTTTGAAGTAGACCTTTCTGGAGTTCCGTTCGCATTTGGGGTTTCCTCACTTGAGATTGTTAGTAGCACATCTCCTCTTCCATTGGTGGTTCTCCCCTCCGCCATGCTTATTTCGCCGTGCTTTTCCTCTATCAAAGCCATGCACCTGCAGAATATGCTCAAGCAAATACAGATTCCAACTTAAAATAAGGAAAAGAAAGAAAAAGGAAAACAGACGAATTCTCTATGCAAACAACTTGTTGAAAATCGAATAAAATCATTTAGCTCAGAGAAGTAGATAATCTATATCAAAGAAAACGAATGAATAATCCCAGAATCAGATTGATCAAACTCAAAAAAGTATATGGTGAAAAAAAAAAATTTTATAACTTTACATTAAAAGAGACATTTTATTTCAAGAAAAAATTACATTTTTTATGCCAAAATCTCCTTCAAACTATCCGTAAGAAGTTGTGATATTACCTTTATAAAGATGGCGCAGTTGATTGTTCCCAAAAATGGTGCACAAAAGACAGAGAGCACATAGTTTTAAGTTATAAACATGAGTTGGCAGTAAAACCATCTACTTTCTGAAGAATCTAATAATTCGATGAATACCCATTAGTAGAAAAATAGAGACAGAGAGATCGTGAGAAGGAACTGTGGCTGCTGATCTTTAGACAAAGACATTAACAAAATTCAAAAAGCCAGAAAAAGATGGAGAAACAGAACAAAAAACAGCAGTAAACAGAAGAAAGAATCAAAAACAGGGGTTGGTAATGGGGATGGTCGATAGAGATGCTCTTATGTGAAGATGATAGATGAAGCACAAGTGATACCATAATGAATATGGAGGGCTACCGATATTTTCTTTCTCTGTTTCCAGCAAAGCTTCTTCTCGAGTAACTGAGGGAGGGAGCAAAGAGCACTTTTGGAGAAAGAAAGAGGAAAGCTGAAGAAGCCAGACAAAGAGAGACTGAGACACAAAGGAGCTCACATTTTGAAGAGAATGAAAATCAGAGATTCCATAGATTTTTGCACGTTCTTCAATGACTGCTGTATTGAAAATAAGAAATTGACTTTTTAGGACCTGCCCAGAAGATAACATTGTAATTTTGAGAAATTTTTGTTGGCAGGTCACGTGTAACATATTATTTATAAAGTAAATCAATATTTTCTATTTTATTTTTTATTATATTTTTTAAAAAAATTTATTCTATTTTAATTTATTTTAAAAATTATATATATTCTAATAATATTTTTTTTTTATTTTTTTAATTTTTTACTAATAAAATTATCTAAAAAATAAAGAGAATAAAAAATAAAAAAAATATAAAAGAAATGATAAAATATTACTTAAAAGTTCCTATTAGTTTTTAAATATAATAAGCGATAATATAAATTTTAAAAAGTAATATAGGTAAGGAAGAATATATAAAAACTATTAGAAAGTAAAAAATTTCTTAAATTTATATTAAAAATGAAATAAAAATACTGTTAAAAATACTCTAATTTAATCATTTATTAATATATATATCTATCAATAAAAATAAATTAATTAAATATATACCAATAAATAATTAAATTAATCTATAAATAATATAATATTCAAAATTTGCTATAATTGATTTGAGATACTATAATTTATTTTTTCGATAATTGAGATACTATAATTGATTGTGGATTAGCTGATTAGCTATTAAGTCACATTCATCCGTACAAAGCAATTAATCCAACAAAGAGCAATCAATTCCATTCCAAACATAATTGCACCACAATTATAAAAAAAATTATAAACTTTACATCTTATTATAATTATAGCTAATTTTTTAAATTTTAAATTTAATTATATATTTTATATTTTATAATAAATCTTGCATCCATTGACTCTATTTCATTCAAAATCTACGTGACAATTATATAAAAAAATATTAAAAATATAAAATAATAATATGGATAAAAATTAAAACAATAATGTTTTACAAACTATATTTGTTGAAATAGATTAATGAATCTCCTTTTCAAAATCGTCACTTTCTCAAAATTGTTACTGTTTTAAAATAGATCACATTATAACATGATTTGTTCTTTTTTTAGTCAACCATTATCATTTTAGTTTAAGTGAAATAAGTATTTTGATCTGTAAAACAACGTTGTTTTAGTTTATATACCATATAACAATTTTTTCCATATTAGTTCACCGTGTATTTCCATGTCATTATTTTATATTTTTCTATATCATCGTCCTATAAATTCGGAGTGAAATAAAGTTCACTCGATACAATATTTGTTATAAAGCATAAAGTATATATAATTAAATTCAAATTTTTTTAAAAATGGCCATAACTATAATAAAATATAAAATTCATAATTTTTATTTTGTAATTTATTCTATAAAAATTTATGTGGCAATTAATTGCATGCATGGGATTCTTGTAAAATTAGAAATAGAAAATAGATAAGTTCAATTGAATAAAATATTTGAGTAGAATCTATTTTTCTTATTTTATAATTAGTTTAAATAATATGAATATACTTATTAATATAAATTAATATAAATATAATTATTAATAATTAATTAATCACTAATTAATTATTAATATAATTATTTAATATAAATATAATATTATGAAATATATAATATAATGATGTTTAGTATAGTATCTTAATTAGTTTTCATATTTAATTCCAAAGTTAATAATAATAATAATAATAATTTATTTGAGACAACAATAACATAACAAAAAAAAATTCATCAATGAAATGTTATGTGATTTATTTAATCTTTTTAAAGTTTTATAATTACTTTTTATACTATTTATTAATTTTAATATTAATTAATTATAACAATAAAATTTAATTTATTTGACAATGAAAAAGTTAACATTTTAATTATTAATAATGATTATAATTGCAACAATAAAATGTATTAAAAAATGCAGTTGAAATCTTGTCAATGTGGAATGAATACCATATTTTACAATTTCAATCCAACTGCAGGAATGAAGATGCTTATTTATATATATATATATATATATTAGATTTAACAAAAAAATTTTGGTTTCCATCATTCAGTAATCTAAATTTATTCGGAATATATTCATTAAAATAGTAAAATAATATCTCAAGTTTAAAAGTATTCTTTACATAGAAATCAAATTTTAAAACTCTCAAGAATGGACTTTATCGTTTTCATATGAGCTATTAGAGTTAAATATTATTTTTATTATAATTCTGCAAGTCCTATTACTTTTTATATATTAATTATTAAACATTTAAGTTTTGATTATATCATATTCAATTTAAAAATAATTATTAATTTTCTATATAAAATCAAATTAAACAACCGAAAACTATATCCAACTTCAATAACACAAATGAAAGTGCATTATTAAATAGTATGATTTTTAGGTAAAAATTGATTAATTTAAGTATTCAAATATTAAAAAAATAAGAAGTATTTAATTACATTAGAAATCTAACTAGTGATGTATATATGTAGCAAAATGAGTACATAAAATTGCCCACTATACAGTGTTTTAGTGACACCAAAAGTCTAACTTTCTCCTGAAAGGCTTCGAATTCGAACCTCCTAACATAAAATAAATATAATGCGAAATATACAGTCCCATCTCATGTGAATCTATTATACATATGGCACGAAGATTTTTTCATGACAGAATGAATAATTGATATTAAATCTTATAAAAATTTAAAAAAATTATTTAATTAAATTATATTGTAATAATTTATTTGTGAATGTATGATTAATTTATTGTTCTAAATGTTTGTTCAAACATGAAATGATCCTAATGTATACCGTAAAAATATCAAAAGCTGTCATGTCTGGCTATTCTCCGCTGAATTCTTTTCAGACAAGAAGTGATGGTTGCAAAACTTGGTCTAATAGAAGCATCCTGCTCCCATGATACGCGTATCAGATTTAGGAGTTCACCCACTTCCCTGTTGTTGTCTTCTGGAAGCATTGGCCTCAGGTTTCCTTCCGCAACTTCCATAGCAATCTAATTTCACAATAATAATTAATACATTAATTTCATTATTCAATATCTAATAATATTTATTAATGTAAAATTAATCCTTAAAAACACATATGCCCCATAAGACATGTACTGCCCTTCATAATGATTATACTTTGTCATTTTGTCCCATAAAAATTATTAGAGCCCACTTAACTTACTGTCTTCCGTTAATTTCGTAAAATATTGCATTTAGTTTTTTTTTCTCTCCTCTCCTCTCATCAATATAAATATATCATTCACTCTACATGTGTCATACTGTGCTTGTTATTTAGACTTTTGCCATGCCGACAAATAGGGTACCAAATGCAATGTTTTACAAATTTAGCAGAGATAATAGGATGTATAAAAAATCGAACGTGGAAGGCTAAATGGAAAAGAAAAATTTTGGGGGACAAAATGGCAAAATGGGACAATTATAGGACCCTATATGCCTTATCCCAAAAAAACACACCTTGCTGGGACCGAAGTCTGTTTCAATGTAGGGATGATTGCCAGTTATAATCTCGTTGAATATGATTCCAAAACTGTAAACGTCGCATTTTTCATTGTAAGGTTCGCATCGAATCACCTCCGGTGCCATGTAAACATACGTTCCTGAACATTAATTTCACAAATTTTTTTCTTAGTTATTGCATAAAATTTACAAATTTTACAACGTAATTGATTACCTGTTTCACCAGTGAGTGCCAATTCTTCATCGGTCAAGAATCTAGCATGACCAAAATCAGCCACTCTAACATGATTAGCATCATCCAGAAATATATTGCTAGGCTTAAGGTCACGATGAAGGACTTTGGGTTTTTGTTGATGGAGATATTGCATAGCTTGAGAAATCTCCAGTGCCCTTCCAATCCTCTGTTCCAATGGTGGAAGAGGAATTGACCTCTGTTTTCGTCGAGCATTACCAGGCCCATGAAGCCACTCTTTAAGGGTCATCCCCAAGTATTCTGTCACCACCCACGCATGATCAGGCGGATCAAGGCTCGCCCCCATTAGCTGCAGCACAAAACGATGCCTCTGCCTCGATAATGTGTCCACTTCTTGCGCAAAAAATGTCACTCCACTCTCATTGCAGCGAAAAAAATCAGGAGATATGCATTTTACTGCCACATCTAGCCCTCGCCATGTTGCTCTATAAATCTCCGCAGTGCTTCCTTGCCCTATTTTATCTTGCAACTCAATCTGTATATATAAATTTTTAATCAAAGATTCGTTCAATTGTGGATTACCTAGTATGAGTTACATATAATGTTATAGAATACCTCATGATGATCAATGTACCAACCGTTGATCTTGGCTTGACAAATCAGGGCGGCAAGGTCGGGATGTTGATGGGTAGTATTTGTATTAGTACAAGTGGGGACTAGCAGTGTGGGAGAAAGAGGGGAATGTTCATGAATGTCATCGGCATTTTTGTTGCTGTTAACGATGAGGTCTAAGAAGCCATTGTCTTGGGCAACTTGAAGGCAGTATTTTAGGTAGTCATGTGTTCTTTCCATCCTCTTCCTGTACATGATCCGAAGCTCCTTCTGCTTAAATACTTCCCTTTCTAGGTCTGCCACCTTCGCATATAGTCCAAACCCAAAAGAAGCACATGTTCAAGATCTAGAAATAATTAGAAGTAGAACACAGTGGCTCATTCCAGGCTATATGGGTCTTAAAAGCCCATGTGACATTGGATTTCAGGAATTTTTCATAAATACATCAAAATGATAAATAATTACAATTTTATCCTTCATTAATATTTTTTTCAATTTTATGCTAAATTACTTTTAACAATTACAACAGTGTATAAATCTCAAAATCATCTCAAAATATGTCAAGATAATATATTTTCGGCATAACTTCGTATTTTGGAGATATCTTTGATTTTCACCAAAATCTAACAAAAGAACAAGAATAATTAAATCATTAAAGAATAATAAGAAGAATAAAATTCAATCAAAATTTAAAACATCGTAAAATCTCAAATAAATTGTTTAGTATACTTTTTGGAATATTTTGAATACACCTCAGGAATTCCTTAGAAATACATCAGAAATATCTTAGATATATTTCAGGAATACTTTGTGTATATCTTGAGAGGAATTCTCTTGGAATATCTTGGGTATATATCAAGGATACTTCAGTATATATTTAAGAATTTTATGAAAATATTTCAGATATACCTTCATGACACTTTGGATATATCTTAAGAATTTTTTTGAGAATTCTCTGAAAGGAATTTCTTGAAAATACATTGGGTATATCTTAGAGATATTTCGATAAACTTTGGGAATTATATGAGAATATTTCAAGTATACCTTGAGAATATTTTGGATATATCTTGAGAATATCTTAATGATTTTCACCCAAAAAAATCAATATCACAAACAAATGACAATTGAATGAGCAAATCACTCAGCAACTAATGAAGAATCAACAAAAACTCAACTAAACAAGATTCGAAATCTATTTAAATCCATTAAAAAAGGACTTAAAAGAAAAATCGAAGAAAAAGAAGAAAGATCATGGAAGTTGGAGCAGCTTGCATCAATGGAGGCTATTGCACTCGACAATGATTGATCGCAAAATAAATGACGATTTTGAATGGCGCCGAAACTGAAAAATCAATTGAAGAAATGAGAGAAAAGTTTTCAGTAAAATTGTAAAGGTTTTCGGTATAAATGAAAAAAGAAATTTTGATTTCAATTTTTGAAAAAAAAAAACAATAAAAAACGGATGGAAAGTGAAATTTCCTCTTGAATTTACCCACTTCTAGCCTATTACCATACTAATATATGAAAAAACTAAAATTTAAAAGGGTGTAGACGAATTGGTACGAGACTCTTTTAACTTAACCTAAAATTTCCAATTCGAGCCTAAGTATGCAGTTTGGGGCTGCTGCCCAGCATGCTAGCTATAGTCTTCTTAGCTTGGTCTTTATTTTGTTTATGTGCTATTTAATCATTGATTCAGCTTATGAATAAATTATAATCAAACCATATCTAAATAAGAATTGCCGGAATGATAATTAAAGCACTAATTCTGATTAGCCTTGAGTATGCAGGAAATGGATATATGGGTGAGAATTATTTACCTGCTGCTGAATTTTAGATTTAGGGTGGTGGTGTGGAAAGGGATTCATATTCATGCAGTCATTGAGACCGCGACAGAATCCAGTGCCATTGGGCTTTCCTTGCTTCTGCGGAGAATTATTCAGCGCCGGAGACTGTCTTGGACTAAACAGATTGGATTTCTTCGGCTGGCTGTTGCCTGCAACAATCATGATTCCTTCACTTTATGATCAATTTAGTGAGCAATAATCAAACAGGGAGGAAACTTAATACGTGGGCTATTGTTGTTCATAAAGGATTTTGAGTCCATGTTATTTAGTGGTCATTCAATTACAAGCCAAAATTTTAGGCGGATATTGTTATGTATATTGACACGATTAATTTCTGATATGTTAAACCATACAAATATGCCATAACAAGATTTTCCCCTTATGATTGTAAATTTCAATGGCAGTCTTAGGCTTATGCTATTTCAGATGTATATGCAGAGCCGGTGCATCCAAGAAACTAACGGCAGATAAAACAAATTTGGACCGTTAGGAGGGTTACTAAGGGCACTTATTCCCTGCACTTAGCATCATGCCGATTTAAGAATTTGTATGGTCCTAGACAAGAAGTAAATAGGGGCCTCTTTAATATTATGAGAAAGATTTTTAAAGTCATTCAAAATTTATTTTTCTGCTTTTGAGATGCAAAATCACGAATATTTTGCTGTCAATTTAAAAAGATGGGCAAAAACTATCAAAAAAATGACACAAGAAAAAGCATTTAGTTATATAAAGCTTTAAATTAAGTTAGCTGTATTTAAACTAATCTATTAGTTAACCATTTAACTAATAAAAGCTAAACTTGTTCACAAAATTAAGTCAATTTTCAATATAATCATTTAAGCTAACTAATCACAAATAATTAGCTGTCTAAATTTAATATCACGTGTTCAACATCAATAAAATAATATATTTATTTTTTTCAAAATACTTATATAATTAATAGAAAAAATTAGAGGCCTCTTAAAAATTGGAAGCTCTAATCACAAGCTTTAGTGGCTTATACCTTAAACCGGTCATAATACATGTTAAAAGATAGTAACCTATACCTTAAACCGGTTATAATAGCTATTAAAAGATGTGGTAAATAAATTCAAACTCAAAATATTTTTCTGTTTTAAGCGGTGAGAATATCCATCAAAAGTATCAAATAAGAATATATAAAGTTGGTGTTAAATACTAAACTTGAAAGAGCGCCAAGATTGTGTAATATGCTCTCTTTAACTTTTCGTTGTTAGTTTATCTTTTTATCTTCCTTTGGTAAAGATTCATGTTCTCTGAGAATTGAGATCCATGCAAGAAAAGAAAAGCTGGTAACAATGACATGGGGACTCAGCTCGGGATCGAGAATTATAAGACCTTTGTCTTGTATCTGCAAAGCAAAAGTGCAAAATCTGTAGGAGTGGACCATAACATTCTTCTAACTCTTTTTTCAATATATAGTTTAATTAAGAGCACCTAGAATTCCAAATGACAGTAAAATATTATCTCAAAATTTTTAGATATAATTATATATTCAGTGTTTAAATTCAAAATTTATGAATATACTGAAAATTATGTATCAATTCATTCATAGCCTTTTATTATATTTAAATCCTAACTCTGATACTTTGCTTTAATTTGTTAAAATTGAAAGCAAAAGCCAAGAGATTAGAAAATGACGATTTTTCTGCAAGCTCCAAGTTTAATATCATTATATCACATCAAAATTTTCTTTTTATTTTTTATTTTTTTGGTGAATAATCTTTTCAATTTTTGAGGTATATGGTAAAGCTTTCCAAGGCTGGAGGTCTTATAATTAGATACTCTGGGCCATAAACGGATCCCATTTCACTGAATTAATTATCTTGGGTCAAGAAAGAATTCAATCTTCACATGGTCCTTATATTATCTTGGGAAAAAAAGGGTTGTTTACATATGTTTGGATAGAGAATCGAACTCGAATCTAATTCAAGTCAATTGTATAAAAAAGGTCAAATACTAGGTAGTTAAGTTTGTCTCATTCTATTTTTGTTATTTATTTTTTTTATGAAATTTGTCTTAATTCAAATTTAAAACTCTTTTCCATTGCATACATGCATTATTCTTCTCATGATTGCACCCAACTTCCCCACGGAATTTCCAACTAAGAAAATTTGTACGAATGATACTAACAAATTAATTGAAACTATTAACATATTTTTAAAGAGCGAAGAATTTTAATTTTAATTAAGCTTTGTTCAAAATTAATTTTAACTATAAAACGGATGAGAATAAATATAATTTATATAAAAAACTAATTAAATTAAATACTATAACCCAACTCCCATTCTTAATTAATTTATTTTACTACTAATTTTCTGATGCTTGGGTTTGTTAATTAATTATTATTTGTGCGTTCTAATATAGATACCCATAGTTTATTTTTTTAACATACACTAACTATATATTATTTTATTTACTTTTACTAATGAATATACAAATCTAGTTAAATTACACAAATTTATTAATATATTAAATCAATCATAAATTATCATTTAAACAAAGTAATATTTGCCGGCTGTATAAATATAATAATTTATTATTTGAATAAATTTATAAATTAAATGAATAATAATATATCATGTAAAAAAAGTAAAACTATTTTTCTTATATGATATTCTTATTATTAATTTAATTAATAAATGTATTCAGAGAGTATACTTGTGAAACAAAAACTTGGACAAATTATATACCTTAATTACCAGAAATGCATTCTTCTTATTCTTCATCTTTACTTAAGGAGGAATAATTAAAATAACAATTGTAGTTATAACCACACGAATTATTAGTTTCCTGAAGGGAAAAAAAAGGAATATCCTAATCACTAAAATTTATAAATATATATAATTAAATTTTTAAATTGAAAATTTATTCAATTGGGTCCTTTAGCTATCATTTTGAAACTAACTGAATTCTTATTTATTAAAATTTTACTAAATATAATTAATCAATTAAAAAAATTTCAGCTAATTTTTTTTTTTTGTGTATTAGGGAGATGGACACTTCACAAACACTTTTAAAGGTATAGTGAGATATGGTTTACACAACAGCTATTGCAATCGTTATAAAAACAAAATCTAATTTATGAAATAATTAAAATCTAATTAATAAAGTTAATTAGAAGAATTTCTTGGATGTTGGGCATAAAATGGGGATGATGGTAACGCAATGTTCAAGTAATAGGGTGCCAGGCACAGACACAGTACAAAAAATTTATACAAAATCCAAATGCAGATAAAGAAAGCAAAAGCTCTCACTTTCTCTATTCCCATGGCCGAAGCTCTGCCTTAATTCCCCTTTTACCATCTCATTTTTCTTCTCCGCAGTGTTAATTTTTGTCTTTCTTTCTTTTTCTTCCTCTGTTCTATTAAAAATTGTAAATGATACCAAATTTTTTCATTTTATTATAATTTAGTATCAAATCTTTTAATTATTATAAATTAATATCAAATCTTTCAAAAATATTACAATTTAGTATCAATTTTCAATTTCCGTCCCAGGAAAGATGATATGACATATCACATCACTCTATTATTCACATAAAATTTATTATTTCATAAAAATATACTCAAAACGGCGGCGATTGAATATATTATTTTTTTTATAATTTATTTGTATGATTTATTCATTTTTTAATATTTGGAAATATAGCCATTTGAATGTATTTTTACAATGAAATAAATTTAATAAGGATAATAGAGTAACGTAATATGTCATGTCATTTTTCAGTTCTAGAAATTGAAATTAGTATCAAATTACAATATTTATAAAAGATTTGTCACTAATTTGTAACACTTAAAAAATTTAATACGAAATTGTAACAAAATGATAAGGTTTATTACCATTTCTATCGTTACCCCAACTGTTATGTCAGAGTCTCTCTCTCTCTGTTTGTGTTTTAGATCATCATCAAGAATTAAAGCATCCCCACTCTTTCTTTTCACTCTTCATCACATATTCTCTCTTCACTTTCCTTCTTTTGTTTTTATTTAATTGCCTTAATATGCCCTCTCCAAAATTATCAGTACAGTATTTTTGGTTCATACAACAGGAATATTCATTCTAT
This sequence comes from Balakata baccata, assembly GCA_949630135.1. Taxonomy (NCBI): domain Eukaryota; kingdom Viridiplantae; phylum Streptophyta; class Magnoliopsida; order Malpighiales; family Euphorbiaceae; genus Balakata; species Balakata baccata. The sequence continues at coordinate 60,613 of CATIWF010169248.1, forward strand.
TTTATTTAGTATAAAATCCATCAATATTGACGGATAGTAACAATATTTTTTCCAGTGATTTCAAATTTATAACAAAACAGAAAAAAAAAATAAAGGGCAGAAGATTTACTAACAGATTTAATTTGCTGTAGCCCACGACACACTGTAACAACCAAATAAAACTAATTTGCTGTATTATTATAAGATCAAAAAACTACAATACTGAGCCATTAGCTATGGCACCATTAGAATCAACATGAGTAGTTTCATACACTGGAAGCTCCTCACAGTACCCCTTATTTCCAATCACCGAGAGATGATCCAGTTCGAATAAATCCGAACTCGAATAACTCGCAGCATCATCATCATCTTCTTCTTCCAAATCATCATTATAGTTATTGCGGCGTCGAACATTGCTTATCATTCGATCATCATTTTTCTTCCGATTTTTATAATATTCTTTCAACAATTCTCTGGCAATTTCTTCAATTCTCTTGTCAATTGCTTGGTAGCTGATAAGCTCATCTTCGATTTTTCTTGATGGAGTTTTCCCAATTTTCCATGCTGTCGGCAGAGAAACAGACATGAGACCAGATGGTTGTTCTTCCTCGTATAAGGATTTGTGTCCACATGGTCTGCAATCTTCGTCAACGATGACACTAACTGGGTAAAATCGAACGCCTCTTTTTTCTCCATTGCGAATTTTTTCCCTTGTGGATGGTGAAGACTTGCTTAAGCATGATCTTGAAAATGATGAAGCAGATGAACAAGTTGATGACTGAGCTGATTTAAATTTCCTCTCTTCCTCACAGTTGGCAACGGAGGAAGAAGAAGAAGTAGTAGTCTTTGATTTCTTCGAATTTCCATTAGTGAAAATAGAATTGATGAAATTGGAAAGCTTACCACCTGGGGAAATCGGCTGCTTTACTTTCTTGAGATTGCTGTAAATCTTTAAAGCTCTTGATTTGGACTTGATTACGCTTTCCTCAATCCTTGGAGTGTGGTCTGTAGCAGAGTTGTAGTGATAATCACTGAACATGTGCAGTTCCCTCTGTTCATAAAACCGAGCTGTCTCTGTTTTCTCTGTTTTTTGTGACTTGGCAGAGACGCTAGTTCTCACCGGCTTAGGCCTTGTTAGAGCGAACAAGGAGGATTTTGACCTTGCACCATGGAAAGATTCAGTATCGGAGGATGAGAGTCCAACGGAGCTAGAATCTGAAGAGCTAGAAGTTGAGCTGAAGAACAGAACATCCTGGTCAAGATCATGATCATGCTGTGATTTTCTGTCGACATCTTTCAAGTTTTGTTTCTTAATCTGTTTTCTGGCGTTTTGGCAAACCTTCTGGTCAATCCATTTTTCGATCAACCAAGCTCGGCGAAGTGCAGCCATGCCTCCTTCATCATCTTCTTCAGAAACTCTGCTACCTTTTAAACTCACGAATTTGTTATGCTTCTTTGGCATTGTTTCTCTGTAGAATTTCATATCATCATGCTTGGTGTCGCCTTCACAAATTGAACCGTATATTTCATCAAGAAGACTAGAAGAGAAAGATGAAGTCTTTCCCTCAAATTGCTTGTATCTATCACCTCTCATTTCTTTTTCCCACTTATGCATGATTTTCTGTTTGGAAAATGTGGACAAGGATATATTAAAAAGAAAGTAAAACTACAAGAGGGCAAGGTCTTTGTGTTTTGTTTTTGTGTCTGTTTAGAGAGAATCAAAGGCTGCAATCAAGAAAGAGAAGTGATATCGAATCAAATGGGCATTATTGGAACAAAGAGGAAGAAATAAGCTGGCGAACATGAAAAAAGAAAGATATAAAGAAAGAATTGATGATGGGTTTTCAAGAAAAGATCCGAGGAATGGGAACAGAAGAATAGATAAAGAGGGTTTATAAAGGGATCTAAACTAGACTAAATTGCGCAATGCATGTCCATTCCATTCCATGTTTGCCAGTTTGGCATTTGCTTACGTGGCACTAACTTTAAGTCTTTTTTTTTTTTTTTGCAACGTTACATTATTTTGAGTGATACTGAAACTAATTCTGCTCTTGTCATGTATCATTATAAGAGCAGTAAAATACTCTATCCTAAAACAAGATATTTTGGACTCCAACTCAATAATTAAGCTGGAAATTATGTACCTAATTTCATCGGCAAGCTGATGGTTAGTCCTCCCTACTTTAATGTAAAGAAAATTCAATAAATAAATATTAGAAAATAAATTTTAGTATTTATTTCCTTCCTTAATATATTCCTTTTTTTTTTTTTTACAATAAATTCCTCTTTCCATTTCGAATTTGAAGCCGTTGATCTTTTGCTGAAAGAATAGAGGCTATTAATATGGGTAATTATAAAATGTGAAGACTCGTGCATAATCAATGGCGAAAATTTATTTTTTCCCTTACAGTAGTGAGTCCATAAGCTGATATTAATGGAAATTATCAAATAATTCCCATATATATGAGAAGTACAAATTTTATGTCGAGCAGAACCATTAAGAGGTAAACCATAACGATTGCAACGCTGTTACAGAAGAAATTTGTATTGTTTATTTAAAAAAAAAAAAAAAGAAGCAGACTGAAACGGAAATAACATTATTTAGAATGTAAAGAAACTCCAGAATCGGAATCAGAGTTGTGCCTCCAAAATTCTTTTTAAGATCACGTGTTCTTCTATTTCTGATTTGTTCATGCTGTTCACTTTCAAGACTTTCACTATAATTAAGGCCACAAGTTTGTATATACTATATGTCATGACCTAACTTTGAAGAACAAACTGAAGTTGGGGATGATCGATCCAGAAAGGTCATAAGATTTGATCTGCGTATCTTAGGGTTTGAGCTTAAAATTATAGCGTTGCAAATTATAATTAGGTGGCTTCCTCTACTTTTTTATCCATATTCGAAAATAGTCCAACTAATTTAAAAATTATACAATTTAATTTTAAAGATTGGCAAAACATTTATTCAAAAGTACTTAAATAATTACATATTCAGTATTCGAATTCAACACATTTAGCTAATCTAGAAGATTCTGTAGAAAAAATTGTACTTATGAGCCAGGATACTTAGAATTGATTCCACAACTCAATTTTTAAAAAAGGCTCGAATATGTATTCATTGACATGAAAACTATGAAGTAATGTATTCATACGCTTAAAATTGAGAATATATAAATTGAAATTGAAATTCAAAATAATGTTCTCGATAAAGAGAAATAAAGTAAAAGTGATAAGTGAGTGGAATATGTTCCACATCACTAAGATATAAGATTGATGCATGATTTAAATAAAAAGATGTATTCTTATATTGGTAAAAAAAAAGTAGCATGAAATACTCTTTTTTGTGCACTCAGTTGCAAATTTATGGTTTAGGATAAATCAATGCGTAGGCGCACAATATGCGTATACAAATGTTAGGCCGAAATCCAATAGGCCAAAATAAGCCCAACTTTTACATTTTTATTTCTTAGAATTGAAAAACATGAATGACATGCTTGTGTCGTTGTATGTATACAATATTGATTTTACATGCCAGTGTTGTTCGACACAGTTATGCTTTTGACATGTCTATATCGTTGTATTATAGTGTATGCATAATTAATTTATACACCCGTGTAGATTCAATACATTTGTATCGTTTGTTTTCTAGATCTTTCTTTTGAATTGTTTGTCTTTTCAAATTTTATTTTTTGATGTTTCAAAAGTTCAATTCACTATTATTTGGATGTTACAAATGCATAATTGTTAACATTTAAAGAGATTAATCACAATTAATCATATGTCTTTTCCATCTAGTATAAATAAGAGTTATTGGCTCTTATTGAATAGTCTCTTTTTGGATCTTTTTCTTCTTTTATTTTCTTATTCTTTTCAAGTGATAGAAAATATGACATATAATCAGTTTATTGTAAAACGAGTGTTGTATGTTTGACATCTACTTGATATTTGTTGTATCTTAAGAAATAAATATTAATTTTTCTAAATACCGTTATTAAAAAATAAATTTATCTTAAAAACACCCTATAAAACACATAACTCAAATTTTTTCTATCTTTTTCGTAATTTCTTATTTGCATATTGAATTAATTATTCTCCTAAAAACATATTTTCGTATTGATTCATTCAGAGCCCCTACTTGATGGCTTCCACCACTTAACAAACAACGATGTCTTTGTTTTCCCTCCCCTTTTTGGTAAGCAAACTGACAAAAACAATGGTTTCGTATTGTTTACATATGTACTTTCAGCATCTCATGTTAATTACCAACTTCCACGGCTTAATTATAAGTAATTATTATTTTATTTACTTAAAATGTTGATTACTTTAATCCATAAAAATTTTTATGGCCAACGGCATAATTTTTTTTTTTTTAATTGGGTAGAATAATTGTTTGACTCAAACTTTGAATAATATCTTAATCAGAAATAGCCAAAAATGGAAGGGAAAAATAATCGATCCAATAATTAACGGCTCAGATGGCGCGTATCACGCGGAACTCGTGGGTCGTGCCAAAGGTTAGGGTTTGGCACGTGACCATTTAATCTCCTGGGCTCTTGACATATGTGACTGACATTTGCAGATTCACTTGGGTGGGGCCCTTCTTGTCCTTAACTTTGAGCACACGCTCACGTATTGGAGTTGTAATAGAGTGGGTTTGGAGCCGATTTTTCCGTCTCAATGCCGAAATTCCTGCTCTAACATCTAGGTTTCCGTTCTGATTCGTAACGGAATAAGTTTTTTAGTTTTCATCTCTGCAGTAGGGTCAGAAATTTCCGAACCAATCTCCAATTTATATTTTATATTTTTTTAATATTTAATATTATTTTTATTATTTTAATTAATTAGTTAATAATATAATTTTTTAAATAAATAATATTTTTTATTTTAAATAAATGGTATATTATTATTTTATTATTTTTAAATTTATTAATTATATTAAAAAAATATAAATATATATAAAATATATAAATAAAATTATCGGAACGGAAACAGAATGTACCGTCCTTAATACAAAAAAAATTTCAGAATCAAAATAGAGCATAAAATAGAAAAAGAAATATCTCGTTCAGAATGGACAGAGCAATGCAGATCAGACTAAAATTATATCTCTGCTTTCGTCGCGCTCAATTAATAAATTTAGGAACACCATAACGAATTGTTTGATGACACGTGTATGTCCATGTTGGCAGCTGGATGGATATATGGAATCTGCTTTTGACTGTCGGGGTTTGCGATTGAGCTTTGACTTTGAGACGGCTTTAACGGTTTTTCTTTATGATTTCTTTTCTACTTATCTCATTGCATATAATTATTTGGTTTGGAAATAAAAAAAAATACGCATATAATACGCTTTTATATATATTATTTAATTTGACCATAAATAAATAAAACTAATTTTGTGAAATATCAACGGAAATGTTTTTGTTATTTTTTTAATAAAACAAGGTATATTTGTGGACATTTTGATTTGGAACCGATTGAATCGGACTGGAACTGAACCAATCAAAACCTAACCAGAACCTTTGAGAGACCAATTCAGCAGATTTTGAAACCGGAACTACCGATTTCTGTTCCTAATCAAAACCAGAAAAAAAATTGAGCAGACAGGTGATGTGTCAAAACGGCCAATGACCGTTCTAAAGCTAGGCCGAAGGCCCCTTCCCACTTTCTAACAGTCATTTGACTTTTTTTTTTATTTTTTTAAATTAATTTATAATATAAATATTTTAAAAAATAAATATAGTAAAAAATAAAAATGTCATTTCAACTGAAAAATAACATGTATAATTTAAGTGTATTTTTATCGTTTCAACTATTCAAATTTTTCTCTATAAATACCTTAATTCATTTCAATTTCATTTTATAAAATTTTTTCTTAATTCTATAAATACCTTACTCAAATTCATTCAACTACACACAAAAAATTATTTTTTCCCTCTAATCTCTTTAATTATACTTTAATTTTTTAAACTCTATAATTTTCAAAATTTTCTCTCTTTATTCTTAAAAATGACAAATAATAGTTGAAGAAATCATTTATATTCCAACAGTCTTTTTGTGGCTATGAAAAATTATGATAATTTTATTAATGTAGAGGAGGAGGATATGACAAACGAATTGGCTTTCGCACACAGCACTTAACAAAACCAAAGAATGACACATACAAAACCAAAGAATGACACATAATATTCCAACAAATGTGGGTCAAATGTTAGATAAAAAAACTCTGATTTTTTGATATTTTTCAAATTCATTTCAAAAAAATGCAACAAAATGATGGTCAATTACAAGTTGTATGCAACTATTGTGGTCAAACTTACAAAATTAAACAAGGTGGTGGGTATGACACTTTCAAAAGCATTTGAAAAATAAACATGCAACTCAACTCGGTATTGCGAAAAAATAAACTCAAATATCTGGATTTACATGTTCGTCTTCTAACTATTTATTATTTCAATATAATAATGAAACGTATAAACAAAAAATAGCAAAAATGATAATTGTTGAAAATTTATCTTTTAGCTTTTGTGAAAAAACTGCCTTTAATAATTTTTGTTAAACTGCTTTAACTCTTGTTGTTAAACATATTCTAAATAATACTTTTAAACGTGCTTTATTTGAATTGTATAATGAAAATAAAAAAAATTGTGCAAAATTTTTTTTTATTTAAATTGAGGCGTTGCAATTTGTAGTGATATTTAGAGTAATCATTGGCATATATATGAGTATATGAGTATAACATGTCATTAAATTAGTGATAATTGAATTGTCCAAAAAAAATTACTTGTATTTAGAGTATTTGATGATAGACATGCAACATATGATATTTTTAAAATAATAAAAAATATTTTCGAAAAATAAGGTTTAATTAATAAAATTTTTTCAATCGATTTTGATAATGCGGTAACTAACATTGCTTCTATTATAAAGTTTCAATTTCTATGTTAATCTTATATTGATGAAATTTTTTTTTTCATATTAGATGTGTATGTTATATTTTAAATTTGTGTGTAAGATGATTTAAAAATATTAGATGATTAAATTGAAAAAATAAAATAAACAATTATTTATTTGTATGGACATTCCAAAATTATGAAATCATGGATTCGATTTTGTCGTGAAAATAGCAAAAGGCCGAAAAAATTTCTACAAGATGCCCCAACTCGTTGGAATTCAATATTTGAATTAATCAACGAGTTATATGCATATAAAAATTTATTATACTCATTTATTTCAACTAATGCGAGACAAATTAATTTATATCCACAACATTTGGAAGTTTGTAAAAATCTTTTAGAAATTTTAAAAGTTTTTAACGATGCAATATATGATTTAAATGATGTTTATTATCCTACATGTCATTTATTTTTAGCTCAATGTATTAATATTATTGATGTGTTTAAAGAGTATATAAATGATGTTATATTTCTCATGCGACATAAGTAGTTATTTTATTTTAAAATGATTTATTTGATTAATCTTGTATGTTGTGTTCTTGATCCTAAGTGTAAAATTACAACATTACATTAATATTTGCAAATTTATTATGAGTGTCTTTATATTGAGGATGTTAGTATTGATTTAATTGTAAATAAAGTTAGAAGAAATATTTGCGACATATTTAATAAATTTAGTAATTTATATAATATTTCTACTTCCACTAGTTATAGTCATGAAAAGATTGAACTGGAAAATGTAAAAATAGGTGATCGTTTAATGTTAAAAAGTCATAAAAAATTCCAATTATCCACTAGTTCACCAAATTTGACATTTATCTAATAACATATTTTGATTTTGATGATAGTAAAGCAGGTAAAGAGTTTTTTGTTATTGAATGATATAATCTCCTTCAAAACACTTATCTCGTCAATGCCAAAATTGCAAAATAAATTTTTGCATGTCCAGTTTCAACAGTTGCTGTTAAACAAGTATTTAGTTCGGAAAGTAATATTTTGGACGATATGCAATCAAATTTAGCTCTCGTATTAATTGAAGCTCAAGCATATGTCGTTTATTGGACTAAAGCGGCTCTTAGATAATAAGAATTTGAAAAAAAGAGATACGACAAATAATTAATTTATACGACCGAAGGAACCGTTGACATATTCGGCACTAGCCGTTCGAATTAAATAAAGTAAAGGACTATTAAATAAATTTAAAAGGTAAGAAAACTACGTATTGATTCATCTAAACTCCAAAATGATAAGTAGGCAACTTAATTAATGGTAAAAAAAATTAAGTTCAAGTCAATTTATTATTTTTAATATTCTTTTCAATTTTTTTTAAATTTACCTTGAATATTTTTTAAAATTACAAATAAATAGTCCACTTATAAATTTTTAATATTATTTCTTTCATATTTTTTTTTCACATTTAGCTTGAATAATTTTTAAAATTAAAACCAAATCTTCCACTTAAATTTTTTTTAATTTATTACTCTTAAATATTTCTTAAATTTAACATAAATATTTATTACTTCTTCTCTCATTATCCTAACTTAAATTTTTTTATCAATTTATACAATTAATTATAAATACTTACAATTTATATAAATAATATACTATTTTAATTTTAATTGTATTTTTTAACTCATAAATTATTTTTAATTATTAAATTTAATTTTATAGTAAAAAAATAAATAGTTTGAACCGGCCAAACCGGTTGAAATAGGACAGAACCAGTAGGTTCAAAACTAATCACAGGGGGACATTGCAGACCAAAGTGGGTCCCATAATTGCCAACTCAGCATTTGCACGTGACAAGTGATGGGCACACACCTGATAGATGACGTAGGTATGTTCGATCCAACGGTGGGATTTGGGAATGACCGAATGGGAAAGATCTGTTGTTGTGGGGTTGGGCCCTTGGTGTGGGTTAGAGTGAAGATCCCAAGAAAACAGAGCTCCATAAATTAAAGAACTTCTTCTCTTTCCTTGTCACTCTCACATCTCTACTGACATGGGGTAAAGAAGAGTTTCTGTCCACTCTGTACAGGTGAACCCACGTGCTACTGTGTCACTTGGCTTTGCTTTCTTGGACTCTTAATTATCACGTGCTCACCTTGCCTCTCTTCTGGTTTTGAATGAATATGCGTATCCATACCTTCACTTCACTTGAATGGCAGCTTTATTTTCTCATTTATTATTTTAATTTTTAAATTTGAACGTATATATGAGATAGAGAGTCGTGAATATTTCAATTACATAACTCCCATTAAATCAGTGTAATATAAAATTATTTTAATTATTTAAATGGTAATAATTTAATATTTTAAAAATTATTTAGATTTTAAAAATATTAAAATTTTTATTTTATAACTAAATAGTATTTTTATTTTTATCTATTAGGTATTATATTTAGAAAAAATACTTTTTAGAAAAAAAATTTATATTTTTAATTTTTTTGAATTTTGAAAATTGATTTTGAATATAAGTAAGTAAATAAATATTTTTTTCAAAAAATAATTTGAAAAAAGTAATTCATAAAATTTTTTTAAAAAATCAGTCAATTAATTCAAAAAATTTAAAATCTGCTTTTTCTAAACACCCATTTAGTTTTCCTAACATAAATCTGACATTAAATATTTAGATAAATTTTAATAAAAACAATATTAATTGTAATATACTTAGCAAAGTTAAAATTTATCTGATGTGTATATTACAATTAATTTTATTTTTATTAAAATTTATCTGATATGAATATTTCTTGTCACATTTATATTAGGAATGTTAACAATTAAAGACATGAGTGTTATTTAGTTATAAAATAAAAATTAAGATATTTTTGTGTTACAAATAATTTTTGAAACATTAAGGTGTTACGATTTACATAATTGGTATATTTTTGTGTTACAAATAATTTTTGAGATACTAAGGTGTTACGATTTACATATTTAGAGTACTTTTGTGTTACAAATAATTTTTGAGACACTGAATTATTACAATTTACATATTTGAGATGCTTTTGTGTTATAAATAATTTTTGAAGTATTGAGTTATTACAATTTATATAATTTGGGTATCATAAATATAATTCACTTGATGGAGAGTCATAGTTTTAAATATCTTCCAATACGCTACATATCGCCCGTTATGTAACATTTAATTTCGATACGTGATACAGTATAAAATTTTTTTTATCAGTTATTTTTTAAAATTCACTGAGGCAATAGACAATACAGTTCGATTCAGTCCTTACACCGATACAATATATAAAACTGTTATTTAAAACATGTACAGAATTTTAAATAAAGGCTTCATGTAATGTATCGATATTGGAATCAGTATAATATTATATAACTATATCGTCTGTCTGCATTATCTAAATCAATAACAAAAACTTAATATATAATATATGAAGTTAATAAATATTTATATAAATATTATTTTTATTTAAAAAATATAAATTATATAATAATTTCTTATTAAATAAACAACTTCATTATAAAATAATATTTTAATTTTTTAGAATGAAATATATTTTATTAAAAATTCTTTTTTAAAACTAAACAATACAAAAGCAAAATTAAAAATTACATGTAATGCAAAATTACATAATCACCATAAAAAATAGTGTTGCACAGGATCAGTTTTATTTTGTTCCTATAAGAAAATATTGAACAATGAACTTGCTCTATCACTTTGTAACTTTTAATTATTAAATTTTTTTAGTAATAATAGTATTGAAAATTTATAATTTAATTTTTCATATATATTTTAAATTAACAATAATTTAATTTGAAAGAATTAAAATCAATATATTCATGCAATTATATAAATATTATGTCAAATTATTTAGTAATATTTAAAAAAATAATTTTTTGAGCATTATGTAACGTTCATATCAGCATATATCATCCGTATTACTTGTAATAAATAATACAATAATATTATATTACTATTTTTAATTTGTAGATATATATCGATCATGTATCGTATCGAAACTCTAAAAAAGTATTATATGACGGAAAATACGTAACGTATCAGAATGAGATGTACTTGCTCCACTTATGAAGTTACTACACACATAAAATTAATGCAGGAAGCTTTAACGCCATAAGAACTAAGATTATGTGGCAAGCACCTCTTTTTGTTTAATCAGAAATTTTGAATTGAAATGAGGACATTGAGCAATTTAAAACTTAATAGTTGCCATATTCTGCTTGAGCGCAAAAAAATTAATGTCATATCATTAATCAAACAAATTACAACCGGTTATACATGACAGATTGTGTTGCCTTTTTTTTTTTTTTTTTTGTATCCGGGTAGAGATCAGGTGGCAAGGTTGAATGCACTCTCCCAGCCAGATTTTATCAAAGTGGGGAATAAGCCATGTGAATTAGTTTACTTGTGGGCTAGATACAACCAAGGTCTTCTTCTTCTTCTTCAATGATCCTGTCTCTAACAGCAGCCATCCATGGCTGCAAATGCATGTCACAATAAGAATAAGAGACCCGCAGCTTCCATTATCCGATTTGGTAGTAATGGGGGAATTTAACAAGAATGCTGCTTTTATACGACAAGCTTGCTTGTCAGTTAGCTAATGATCAATGCATAACTAATGTTCTTTTCACAAATCCAATATATTTATCATACCTCATCCTAATGTGCAAATGGTTACCTCCTTACGAATATTGGGTCGGTATATCTTTGATCTTCAAACTGAAATATGCAGAAACCAACTTTGTGCGGATGTGCAAATCCTGTAAATTTAAAAGATGGATGACTAATGCATATAAGTGCAATGTTTCTGATCAATGTTCAGGAATGTTCTTCTCCAACTTTCACTAGTTTATTTATTTTCTATTAACATAGAGAAATATACATCGCTATGAGTTTTTGGAAATAATTTCTCACTTTCAGTGAATAATTAATTTGTCCCTGTTACAGGTTCTAGAAAAAGAGACTCGATGAACCAACATTTCAGACAATAAACTGCCCCTTGGTGTTCATTACTGCTGCCTGTCTTTCTTTATGACTGAGAGTTCAGCCTCTGGATGTCCACTAATTGGCAAAGATTACGTCATTGTTGCTGCGTCAAGGGGAGGCTTGTCCTGACCAAGAATTAAAAAAAATGAATGAATTTAATTAAATATCAACATTTTGATAAGAATCTGCTGTACCGGTAGACATATTACCTTCTCAGAATGATTAATGAAAAATCAATCTCTGCTATTGCTATGTCCTCCTCATGATCAGAGGTGGCCAGAACTTCTCCAAACTGTCATTAAAATGTTATTGTGAATTTCTATTTGCTCAAAAAACTTGTGATGACAGAAAAAGAAATTCTAGAATTAAGTATTCACCAGTTCCATTTCTTGATAGGGAAACATATGCTGCGAAAATGTAATGAGTGTGGTTATTAAAATCACCATTCATATCCTGCAATTCAAAATGCCTAGAAGATCTAACTTCCATAAGAAATCTGATGCTCAGACAGATTATCCCAGTTCCACCATGATACATTCAATTTGAACACTAGAGCCATTCTGGGATTTGTTTATTCAATTTAATTGTTATCTATAAACACCACTGAAATGTAAACTCAGTTCAAGTCTGTTTCCTTCCCACAAGAGCCAGATCCTATATGCAGATTGAGTCTGATGTAGTGCTATATGATCTGTGTGAAATTGCAATTATATTAGTAGATGAAATGTTATGTTTCTGATAAAGTCCAGAAAAAATATATTTGCTGCACCTCAAATATGCTTGTTGCTTATGAACTTCAATGATAAGCAGGCCAAATTCACAAGCATTACCAAAAACATAAATTACGTTAGTCAATAGAAGGAAGAAATGGAATATTTCTTAAATTGGAGTGATTACAAATTTTATTTACATGTATTTATAAATTTATGATAGTTTTAGAAGAGATAACGAGAGGTGCGCCACTTGCCAGTTGAACTAGCACATGCAGTCATGTGCCAGTTCTACTGGCGCATGCATGCTACATGGCTAATGCACAGCTGCGTGTGTCAGTTCAAATGATACATTTTTCATTTTTTTTAATTTAATTGATTCATTAGATATCAAATTTTAATTTATCGTCTTTATTTTTTTTAAAAAAAATAATTAACCAAAATTTAGTTAATAAATTTAATTAACAATTAACGACTAACATCCATGCATGCAAAGAAATAATAATGTGATTAACTTTTACAACAAAAGATGTGTGAGGCAAATAATAATAATAATAATAATAATAATAATAATAATAATAATAATAATAATAATATGGGTAAAATTTTACGACAAATGATGTGTGAAAAAACTTACTGTAATTACTTACGACAACTTTTATAAATTCTCTCCATTTTTTATCCTTAAAAATTTTTATAAATTATTATTTCCTAAATTTTACTTAATGTATGATTAAATTATAAATGCTTTAATTTATAATTTATTTATTTAATTTATTTACTTAATTTTCACAAACTATTACTAATAAATGTAATTTATCAAACTCTAATTTATAAATTGTATCGTAATTTTTCTAAAAAATAATTAAAAAAATTTAATAAAAAAATTAATAAAAATTATTTATAGTAAAAATAATTTGTAGCATGCATGCAAGCTACGTGAGCTTGGTGCGCCACTTGGTCAAAGTACAGTGAACTGGCGCGCGTTGATTAAAACGAATCATTGTTAAAACAATCACAAATTCAAAAATTTACAAAAAAAAATACCACAAAATGTTAAATAGTTTGCGTAAACCCTAAACCCAAACTAAGAAATATCCTGAAGAAACAAACATCTTGCCGCACATACCATTGCCAGTTCTTGGAACTGAATGTCATAACAGATACCAGCACAATACGACCAACTTCTGCACAAACAAATTGTGATTAATTTCACTAACATTATCATGATTCATGAGAATCTAATTCTCAGGCAAACTAAATCTGTGTCCAAGATTGTTGGAGTTTCTCCTGCTGTAAAGTCTTAAGACTCCATGAATGTAATATTCCCAGGAATGTCAATATCAAAAAGGTGTATCTGTGGTTAAACACAGATATAAGATACTTTATGAGAACCAAAGAGAAAGTTCAGTTAGGAGGTCATTGTTTGATTATATCATACATCTTCGGTGAAGAATCCAAATTCATATCAAAGTTTACACCATAAATTTCAGTACTTCAGCTAATCATGTGAATAATGAACACCTTCCGGTGCTTGGCTATCAACTTGCCTTCAGTATCGAAAACTCAACATGCATTTTGTAAGCAATCCCTAGAGAGATCCAGTATAGATGTGTTATCAGTAGTGTGTATACTCTAGTGAATTTACTGTTTTTTATATATTAAATAATATACCACAATAGACATGTGTATATTTTAAATTCATAATAAATAAATATTCAAGTTGTTGATTAAATTATAAATGCAGTAGTTAAATATACTATAAAATATACAGCCCTTTGATTATCTACAGATAATTTATTATCAAGTTATTAATAATAATGAGATAAATATCTGGTAAAAAATAATTTTAAAAATGTTTATAAACGGTATAGCACAATGAATTGGACATTCATTAAATCTCTAAGTTATCATATGGTTTATTTTGAGAAAGAATCTCATTTTTCATTATATAATAATATATAGATAAACCATTGAGTTCTTAAAGAGTTAAGAATATCGAATAGTGACGCATGATAATAAATGCACATATAGTGTTAGATATCAACAGTTATTATCTTAATCATAATATATGAGTTTTATATGACTCAAAGTCCTTTGACTTGAGGTATTAAAATTGTCCTTTCATGGGTAGCTGCGGATGTACTCTTTCCTTGTACTAGGCTATCCGCGCTTGGTAATCTAGCTCGTAGTCATCACAGTTAGTCATGTAGTAAGACATGAGATTACCAATAGTAGAACTTATTACCCTATAGCACCAGGGCAAAATCCTAATGAAGTTGATATTTTGGTTCTGATAAAATAAATTCCTAACAAAAAAAAATGACTTATTCAATGTAAGATTGAATTATTAATTAGATTAATAATTATTAGTCTTATTTTAATCAAAACGCAAATTATCACTCATTAATATATTGATTAATAGAGTTTGACATACTGTGACTCTAATTAATAACGAGATGACTTAATATTATGATTTAGATGTCAAATTAACATTTGAGATTTTATCGGTAACTAAAAAGAGAATTCCTGAAAGATATTTAATGTATCCGGATATACGAGGAATTCGAAAATAGTGTCCGATATAATATTAATGAGTTAATATTATATGTTCATTCCGATAAAATTATTGACTTTATAAATCACACACAAAATAAATTATTTGTATAGTTTATATTTATAATGTGAGAAGTAATTTAATTGAGAATTAAATTAGAAATGATTATTTATACTTTTTGAGTTAAAATTAATATTGGTTAATTTTAACTATTTCTCTTATTTATAATTTTAATTAAAATATTAATTAAAATAATAATAATTTAATTAAATTGTTAATTAAATTAACTATAATAGTATATTAAAGTAATTATTATTGTTAATAAAAGAGAAAATTAATTATATGATTAATGGTTATAGTTAGAAAATAAATTATATAATTATTGCACCAAATATAAATCAAAAATTAGAAAAAAGTAAAAAAAAAAAAAGTCTAACAAACTTAAAAACGGCCAAGTACCTTATAATTAATCCTTCTGTTTGGTAGAAGAATTAAAAAAAAGGTGGGGGGTTTTTGGATTTGTTAGCGAATGGTTGGGGAAAAAATTTTTCTTTCTTTGTTTTAAAAGAAAAATTTTGTGATCAGAAACTAGAAAATGAATTTCATCAATATAATTAAAATTTTTTGATATTTTTACTTAATTTGCACATTTGATAAATTTGGTAACAAAATATTTATTTTGACATTTTATTTTTTCATTTTATTCTTCTAAATCATGTAATAATATTGACAAAATAGATATTATTCACAAAAGTTAGAAGATATATTTTACTAAAAATTTTGAACAAATGCTCAAAATTAATATTAAAAATATATTTTTATATTATATAATATTTAATTATATATTTTGATAAAATTAAAAATTTTTAAAATTTCTAATTTTTTCCAAGACTAGAGCTCCCTCAACCCATGTTTATTTTTCGCTTCCAACGAGATGCACCAACTATGGTGATTTTCAAACAACGAGCAACTTCAGAAAGCTGTTGAAGGGGATGCATCAAAGCCTACATCTATGTCCTCAGCAAAAACTGGGAAACTATCATTGGAATATGGACTATTCCATATTTCCTGATTTGGAGAGTAAAGAATTTCAATCGAAGCTTTGAACTTCAGCTTGTTTCCACATTAGAAGGTACAGTTGAAAGAATGTTTGATCAGGCAAAATTATAAAATTTGTCTGAAATTATAGTATATTTAGTCCAAATTCCGCAGAAGCAAAAAAAAAAAACAGCCAGGAAAGGCTAAAAGAGATAAACTGCCAGGCAAAACAACAAGCTGGACTCCCTCGCCAGCAGCTCCTCCATTGCGCCGCGAGCGTGTGCAATGTTTCTTTATCAGACGTAAGCAGCAACTGGCATAGCCCTATCTTAACTGCATCCAACAGGGGCGAAACAATTCGAACAGTCAGCATATTAAGTCTCCCTCAGAAGGTGAAAAGAGAAATCATACCTTGGTGACGGGAGGAGTAGGCAGGGGAGGGTTTATCAGGCTTGAAAGACGAAGCCATTGTTCGAGAGCTGTGGAATTTGAAGTTTTGGTTAAAATTGAGGTCATTGTACTTTTTTTTTGCAGTTGGGTATAAGAGCAGAAAATAGATTAGAGATGGACTTGTGGTGGAAAAAGGCGGAGCGACAGTGAGAGGGAGAGAAAGTGGAGTGGTGGAGACTCAGATTCTCGGAGCTAAGCAGAGTAGATATTGCCGATTTCATTTCACATTTCGTTTTCACTATTCTCCCATGCGCCAGCAGCCAACTGTTCCTTTGATTGGAGATGGAAGAAGTCCTAACGACATCGTCGAGCCATCACTTTTTTTTAAACAAAAAAAATAATGTATTTAATTTAAATTAACAATATATCAGTAGTATAGATGAATATAAATTTACTAAAAACTATTGATAATAAAATAATAAAAAAATTTTACAGCATCTACCTAGATTAATAATATAATAAATCAATTTAAAATTTATAAATTGGATAATAATATAGTAATTATAATACATATAATTCTAGTTGTGCAGTTATAATTTGATTTGTTATTTTTGTAAGATTGAATATATTTTGTTTATTTCAATGGCATATATAAAAATATCACAACAAAAAAACAAAAACGAAACATTATAATAAGACCATAAAATAAAAAAAAATAAAACAAAAAAATAAAAAATTTAAATATATGTGAAATAATTACCTACTTTAAATAAATTAATAAAAAAGGATATGAGTGATACCCTATTTACTTAAGGAAGATGGTTGAGCCACAATTTGTTATTGCTAAAGAAAAAGAGCAAGGCAATATTTGGATTGCGATAGTTTAAATGTAATTTTTTAAAATAATCTATAAATTTATGTTAAATTCATAATTTTAAAAAAATTAAAATTTATAAATTTTAAAAAATTACTCATCCAAAAAAATTTTAATTTTTCATTTTCAAAATAGAAAAGTCTTCTTAATAAATTAATAATATTTTAAAATTATACTTAATTATAAAAAAAAAGTAACAATCAGTTTTCTATTAATTTATTATTATTATTTTACATAATATAGTATTATTATATATTAAATTATTAATAAAAAATATTTTTTAAGCTTATAACTTGTATAATAATTTTTTATCATTTTCTAACTCTTAAAATAATTAATTTTATTTGAATAAATTACTAGAATATCCTTGAGATAGTCTATTCATTTTTTGAAATACATTATGAAATCTCTCATATTTGATTTAATATATTATTTAACCATTCAATTTATTTTTTCTGTTAAAAACAAATAAAATGTCAAATTTACCATTCTCCTTTTGTTTTAAAAAATATCAAAAAAATACAAAATTTCTTTTATTGTCATCTACTGGGTGAATTTCACCAGCGGTCCTCCAATTATATAATTCGTAACAACTCGGTACCTGAAAAATTATTTGTAATACAAAGGTATCCCAATTATATAAATTGTAACAATTCAATATTTTAAAAATTATTTGTAATACAAGAGTATCTCAATTTTTATTTTATAACTAAATAGTATTTATGTCTTCAACTATTAGGTTTCATTTAATATTGTGTTTGGAAAAAACGTTTTTAGAAAAAACAAATTTGTGTTTTTAAATTTTTTAAGTTTTGAAAACTATTTTTGGTAAATACAAATAAATATATATTTTTTCTAAAAGTATATTTAAAAAATAATAATTCATAAAAATTAAAAAAAATTAGTCAATTAAATTAAAAAAATTCAAAATATATTTTTGGAACACTTGACAGCACTCTCAAACACCTCTTAGTTTCTTTAACAAAATTAATTGTCTTACACAGTCAGTAAATTTTAATAAAAACAAAATAAGTTGTTTTACACAATCAGAAAAATTGAAATTTATCTGATGTGAATATTATATTTAATTTTATTTTTATTAAAATTTGTTTGATGTTGATATTTTATATCACACTCATGTTAGGGAGACTAAAATTCAAATACGAAAATACTATTTAATTATAAAATAAAAATTGAGGTACTTTTGTGTTACAAAATAAAATTTGAGATACCTTTATATTACAAATAATCTTTTAGCTACCGAGTTGTTACGAGTTAAATAGTTGAGGTACCTTTATGTTACAAATAATCTTTAAGGTATCAAATTGTTACGAATTATATAATTGAAGAACTGTGAGTGAAATTCACTCTCATCTACTTGATAGTAAAATATCAAATTTATTATTTTTTAAGTTAACTAAATGTCAAACTTATCAAAATATAAATAAGGATATATTTGATATTTTTTCGTTAATTAACATAATATTCTGGTTGATTAATAGAATATTCTATTCAAAATTAATATATAATTTTTTTAGTGCATTAAATCAAATTTAAAAGACTTTATAATGTATTTCAAAAAATAAAGGGACTAACTAATGTATTTAATAAAATTTCATATGTGTCATAGTAATTTATCCATTTTATTTAAAATTTTTTTAAGCATATTGAGGAATTGATTGTATATATTTAATTAACAATAGATTCTAAATATTTAATAAAGAATAAAATTAAAAATTAATTATTAAATCTATAAATTGTACTTATTGAACAAATATAAATATATGAGTAATTATATCTTGAATTTTATAATTAAATTAAACGATAAAATTTTTAAAATTTATAAATTTCATCAATAATTTTATAAAATTCAAAAATCTTAAAAAATTTTGATCTTCTTTTCAAACAAAAAAAAAAAGAAGAAAAAATCTTCAATCTAATCTATGTGCCTAAAAGACAACGAAGAAAATAAAATGACCGCATTCAAACGACTTTTAAACGAAAGTCACACTCGAATACCATTAAACGACGCCGCATTCAACACATCTAACCGGACCTACGATCGATAATAAAGATCATGCACCACAGAATTACGGTTCAAACACTTTCAAAAGTTCAAACCGTTAGATCACATTAACGGTAATTAACTGCCTCCCGCCCCCCAAATTTCTTTGACATTCCCTCTTTCCATCATCAAATTCTTCAATTTCCCAACTTCCTCACGAAATCTTCATCCATCTCAAGCACCAGACTGGTCTGGTTATGGTGCTTGAGAACCCTTCACTCCCCATATATCTTAAAACTACTAAAGCTTATTGCTGTTAGGCATGGCGGATCCCCACTATGTAGTTCCTTACCATGATCCATATGATAACCCCATAAACTATGATTATCTAAATTTCATGTCTGATTCCAATCCCACTCTTGCTAACTTTTCTTCCGCAAATGAACTGACTTTATATTATCCATCCGCCAATGATATCGCAGACCTAATTCACCCTTCTGATGATCCAATTGTGTGGAATATTTATAACAGCGCCACCACGCAATCACAAGAAGCGGGTCCATCGCGGTGTTACAGTGAAAGAGAAGCAGAGAATGTTCAAGCAAGTAATTTGGGTGACAGGCAGCCTATTTCTGTTTGGCCACCGGAACCAGCCCCGTTCCGGTGTACTTGCTGTCAAGTTCTTAGAGAAATAATCCACACTGATGGTGTGTTTTATATCTGGCTTTTACGATTTGTTTCACTTTTATATATGTATATATGTACTCTCAGGAGACTGAGTTTCACTTATTGCCATTGACAGTTGCGGGCAACTGCGCCGCAAAACTAGAAATTCATGGGAGATTGGGGATGATTTGCCATGCTATTATTGAAAATAAGGATCATGTTAATGCATTTTCTTCAGAATCTCAGTATCATATGATTGAGTGAGTTTCAATTTAATCCCTAATATCTTCTATTTCTTGTCTGATTTAATGAATTATGTATATATATGAAATTTCTGACTTCCCTTCTTCTACTTCATTATCAGTTTCTGCAAGAAAAGCATAGTCAATGTAAAGCAGTATCTTCAACAGTACTGTAATGACCAGAAAAGGGCTGGATACATTATGGTGCAAGATCCACTCTCAATCTTCTACGAAGCTTTATGTGTTGGAATTGAGTGGGAGGAAAACCAGAACAACTACCATCCTTCTCCTTCAGGTCAGTTTGGCCTGTTCTGCCAACAAATCTAATTTCAGCATCTCTAAATTCTTGAGTTTTCATTATTAGGAACAGCAGGAAGAGTGGATCAAACGGAGGGAGACAACGAGGCGGAAAGAGGGTCGAAAAGCAATCTAGCACAGCAGGTTGAAGATAGCGACTTCACTCATATTTTAATGGTAGAATATAAATAGTCCTTGTTGTTGTGTTTGTGCAAGTTCTTACTTTGTTGTTATTATTGGGGAGAGGAGTAGCGCAGAGGGAGAGGACAGGGAAGTTGACACTGAAGGATTTTGAAGATTATTTTCATCTGCCTATAGAAGAGGCCGCAAGGAGAATGCAGTTATGTCCCACTGTTGTGAAGAAGATTTGCCGGAGAGCTGGTATGACTCGCTGGCCCTACAGAAAGGTCTGATCTTTCTTCTTTTACCTGTAATTTTCTGCTCTGATTTTTCATCATATGATATGGGTTTTCTTTCTTTTATAGGTTAAAAGCATCCAGAGACGAATATCAAATCTTGGGGCTATTTCTAATTCGAATGATGCAGAAGAAAGGGCTCGAGCAGAAGCTGAGATTCAGAGGCTTCAAGCACAAATATCCAATGTTTGTGCAGGAGCCACCAATTAATAATTTTATTATACGAATTTAATTGTATATAAAGAGGGATCTTTTTAGGACTTTCAATTTTGGCAGGGTGAGAATTGAGAAGAGAGTTTAATTTTTTATTATTTTATGGAGAGTTTTTTAATTACTGTGATATTTTAAGTTACTATTTTTGTTTGACTTAGAGAAATTTTTTTTAGATTCAATCTATTATGTTATGTGCACACTAATCAAATTGTATAGTGAAACATATTTTGTTATTTATTGGATGTAAATACAACAATTAATAATTAAATTAAGAGAAATTATTATATAAACTTAGTTTATCATGTCGTTCATAAACTATTTAATTAATCAATGACATATTTTAGAGAGAGTTTGGCTCATTAAAAATATGAGGTTTCATTGTTAATATTTAGTTACGGAAAAAATTAGTGGGAATGAGAATGTGATTCTCCCGCTCATTTCCTTCTCTTCTTAGGAAATGAAATTTCCATTTCCATGCAAATCATGTATAATTAACTAAATATAATTTATAATAATTTTTTTAATTTTTTAATAGACCTTTAATTAATGTTAGAAGATATTATAAATTATATATAATTTTAATAATATTATTTTTTAATAATGATAAAATTAAAGTGTAGTTATTTTAAATATATATAATTTAAATTTAAATAATTTGAGAATTTTATTGTTGATCAACAAATTTACATTTCCAAATAAATGTATTTATATAAATATGATCATTTAATCAAATATGTATAAGTTGAATTTCATTTTCATTTTCATTCTTTAATAAAAATGAATCAAATAACATGTTAAAATCAATTATCCACATTCTCATTCATTCCCATTCTCATTTACATTTACATAGTACATTATTATTTTATTTATATTAATTGTTATAATTACATAAATTAAATAATTTATATATCTATAACGTCTCTTTGAATTAATTTACAAATCACACGGCATTATACCAAGTGGAGACTATGCTTTCCTCAGTAGGGCCCATTATCCAACCGAAGGCATTTGCCATCTCAACCCGAAGAGGAATTTGGTGGTTCATAGTGTCGTGAACCTAGACTAGGATGGCAAGTTTATGGCCCACGATAAAAATTTTGGTCCACATCGACTGAACTAACCAAATGTCGATGATTTAATTTTAAAAGATGTTTAAGATTGTTAGCAAGTGTTATAAAAATATATTTTAAAATTTTTTATTTAATTATTTTATTTTTTCTAAATATACTTTTAAAAAAATATTTGTTTACTTACATTTAAAAAAAAAAAATAATAATAATTTTTAAAATTAAAAAAATAAAATTTTTTTGAAAAAATACTTTTTCAAAATCCAATTTCAAACCAACTCTAAGATGAACTAGAGGCATGATTTCGTGGAGTTAGTATTTAGTAGGGTTCGGATTTTATAGCAGAGTAGGCAGTACAGAGACCAGATGGGCCTAACGATATATCTGGTCCACGGACTCTTCCCCTTTTTATAAAATCCGGTTAATTGATCCATTTCATTCCCGATTCAAATCCGCACTGCCCTCTCTCTCTCTCTCTCTCTTACCCACAGAGAGAGGTCAGGTCAAATATTTTTCCAATCTTTCCCTCCTTTTACTCTCACTCTCTCTATCTCTACTTCTACCTTTATTTCTTCTCTGCTTCTCGATCTTCAACTCTTTCTACAACTCTAAGCTTTCTTTCTCTCAACAAACTGCAAAGCGCTTTTGATTTTGGCTTTAATTGGCGGTTGAAGTAGTAGTTTCATAGCCATGGACGGCGGTGCATCCTATAATCCACGTACCGTCGAGGAAGTCTTTAGGGATTTCAAGGGCCGTAGAGCTGGCATGATTAAAGCTCTAACTACTGGTACTTTTTTTTTTTAAAAATATTGTTGAATTTGATTTTTAGTTTTGAGGAGTTCGGTCGTTCAAAATATTTTTGAATTATTGAAATGTGTTTTTCTTTTGCTTCCTTGCAGATGTTGAAGAGTTCTACCAACAGTGTGATCCTGGTTAGGATTTAGCTCTCTCTCTCTCTCTCTCAATTCTCTTTTGTCAGTTTGTGGTGAATTATATTGACTGTTTTTTATATTCTGCTTTAGTCTTAGAAAATGCAGTGAATACAAATAAATAGTTTTGTTTAATTCAATTCTTCAAGTGTTCGGCAATAATTTTGTAGAATATAACTGTTATTTGATGAAATTTCTCGTTATTCAAACTTCAAAGGGAATTGAGGAATTAATGTGTGCGTGTTGTATTCTCAGATACTCTGGCTTCAGTTTTCTGCTCTTTTAACTTTACGCATTAACTAAATGTCAATCAAGTCTGTTCATATTTAAATTTTAGCTGCATTATTGCACATACTTTTGTTTGTCGTTAACAATATTTTGCCGTTCTGAATTTTAGTGATATCAATCTCTTAGCTCTAGTAATTTATTTTTGTTTGACTCTGCTTCTCACTTTCTTGTTATTGGCAGCTCACGTGCTTATTGAAACAAATTTTGGTTTCTTGCTATCCTAGTGATGTGTACACACTCCCGCCATTGTTTGTTTGAAGTTAAAACGTTCATGTTCAATTGTCAGAAAAAGCTAGTTACTATACTGTGTGCGAGTTTCTTGGAAACATGTAAAAGTACATATGTCGTGTAGTTATTGCTAAATGTTAAGTAGATTTGAAATGCAGTAAAAGGCACTCTTGTTATGTGTGTGATTGTTTAGTTATTACTTATGAAATGAGGTTAAGAATATTTATTTCTTTTTATAGTGAATTTAAGGAATGATGCTGGCAAATAAATTAATTTAATACTTATTCGAATTTATATTTTTTGCAATTATTCATCTTGGGATATTATTGTTAATTATTAGATGATAATTTTGTTTTATTCTTTTATCATTATGAACAGTCATTCTGTTTCAAAACTATGTCTTGTCTTTTTGGATTCTAGTTTTCCATGCATTATTCAAGTACTTCATGCAAATTTTGGCAAATTTTATGCATTTCCTTAGCCTTCTCAAATACACAATATCAACTGAACTGCCTGGCGTAAGACATGACATATAGTGCTTGGGTTTGAAAAATGTATCAAGTGGCTTGTAAGAGTTACTAAGATAAGAATATTATTGATCTGAAAGTAACCTATCAAATCAACCCTAAAGAGTGAAACTGTACGAATAATGAATCAAAATTGTATTGTAGGTCTGGGGCAATTGATTTTTGCTAATCTAAGCTTGTAGATATTGCACTTTTTTTTGGGTCCCCTTTTGCTAACAGGGGCTTGAGGTTCTACCTTTTCTCTAAGTTGAATGCTTAAAATCCAAGGATGAAAATTATAATTGAGAAACATTTGGAAACATATTACAGGCGGTGCCTTTATTTGGACTGTGGAATAGTTTGTATTCCTATTTGGAAACATATTAGAGGTGGTGCCTTTATTGGACTGTGGAATAATTCGTATTCCTTTCTCGTGATTAGTGCTGAATCTCAGTGCGATAAAAGCAAGTAGATACTTTATTAGGTTTTATTGATTGCAATTTGCAATAATAAGTTTCTTTTTTGTCTTCATTACAGTGGGTAAGGTATTTGTCGATGTGTATATTATGTGAATTGGAGTTTTGGTCCACTACATGGGAGAAGCTCATTCTCGTATTCTATATGTTTACGTGCTATAATTAAAATGCAGTTATCATTCATTCTTTATTAGATACTGTTATGATCCCACTTGCAAGGTATAGGACTTAATCCCACATCGAAAAACTAAGTGATGTAGGGTTTATATGGACTTAGGGCTTTCCAACCTTTTGAGCTAGCTTTTGGGATGTGGTTCTTCCTAAGTTCATATCAAACGGTATCAGAATCATCCATCATATTTTTTAGTGCAATTGTGCGGCGCAGGTAGTGATGCCGATATAATAGTGTTCGCTTAGGACTAGAAAAAATTTAGTGCACAGCTAGCCCGTGTGGGCACTGGGTATAGTTGTCAAAGGCGCACCTGAGGCGCGAGGCGCTGGCCTCGTTGCCTAGACTACCCAAAGACGCACACGTTGGTGCGCCTCAAGCCTCAAGCGAGGTGCGCCTGAGTGAGATTTTTAAGATTTTTTTATGTTAACAACCCCCTCTCTAGAATTTCCAGATTTTTCTATGTTTCTACTTGATTGTACATCCACCCTAAGCTGTCCAGTTAAAATTCCAGCCCTTAATTTCAACAAATTAATGGTAAATGATGAAGAGAAGTATTATAAATTTTTTCTCAAACATGTTGTGAGCTCCTTTACTCTTTTCTCCCTCTATTCTTTCCTTTCCTCTCTGGGCTTAATTGGGTTCAATTCCCTCATTGAATAGTCTCCCTCAAGCTTGATTATGTCTTTCCCTCACACTTCTCTGAGATGCCATGACTGCTTGATTATGCATTTTGTGGGCTGAATATGAAAGTGAAGAAGATAAGAATAGTTAGAAAGAGATGTAATGGAAAAAATGTAATGCAAGAGATGTAATGGTTAGAAAGAGAAGAAGAAAAGAAATGGAATACACCCACAATAATCTGCCTTGATGAAGTGGACGACAAAGGAAGAAGGAATCAATAATGAGAAAATGGTCTTCATTTCACCTTAAATACTTTAAGATGGGGTTGGGTGGTACTTTACTTCTAAAAGGAAGAAGACTAATTTGTACTTCATTTCACCTTAAATACCTTTAAGATGGGGTCGGTGGTACTTTACTTCTAAAAGGAAGAAGACTAATTTGTACCCATTCTTCAAATATGTCTTCATATAATACAGACCATGATTCTTATGCATGTGTGCCACCTTTTAACATTTTATATTTTATTATAATGCATGCCTTACAAATGGCATGAGCTGCTTTGACCAATTCATATTAACTTTAATAAATTAATTTATGCTTAATATTAATTACTTTCAAAATTTCAATTTAATCCTTCAATTTTATTTTCAATTTTAACCCCAAACTAATAAATTTTCTACAATTAAATACACTAATACACTTGCTATATTTTATTTTATTTCATTTTATTTTTTGTGTCTTATGTTTGTTAGGCGCGCGACTCGCCTTGCGCCTCAGGTGATAAGAGCCCTTAGCACTTTGATGCGTCTTTTACCTTTACCAATTATGGCACCAAATTGCAAAGCGTGGTGGATTATTATGATCCCACTTGCAAGGTATAAGACTTGAATCCCATATCGGAAAACTAAGAAAGTGATGTGGGGTTTATATGAACTTAGGGTTTTCCAACCTCTTGAGCTAGCTTTTAGGGTGTGGTTCTCCCTAAGTTCATATCATATACTTGTGTGAAACTTTTTAGGAAAATGAGTTATAAACTATAACATTATTATTTCAGCTAATAAGTAATCATTCTAAGTGGTAGGTACATTAACTTTGGATGGAAAGCAAACTTGAAGCTTGTCTTTATATGAATGAATAAACTGTGCTAACTTATGACAAAGGAATCTTGCTGGTAGTCTTTGTCAATTGTAAATACGTGAAGGACCAGAGTGAGTGCCCTGATGTAGTTTGTTCGACATGAGCTGTGCAAGAATTGGATTGTTATGGACTTAAGTAAGTAGATTATCTCAACGACAAAAAAATGAGCATTGCAGAGGTTATCTATGCATATCTTATATGAGATGCAATAGTTTTTTAGTCAAAATGTTTGTATGAGGACATGAATGCAATTTTTTATGTAGTAAGATTAGTGCCATATATGATGAAGTAGTCGGTTAATTGGGGAGGGCATATAATCTTATAACTATAAATCTGAACATTTGCATAGTGTTGTAGATGACAAGAAGAAAACTATAACTTCGTATGCAAGAACTGTTTGATTATACACATGAAGCAAGATTTAAGAAGTCCTACTGCTTACTATATTGGTAAAGATACAAAAAAGGTTTAGGGGTCATTGCAAATGCAATATGTGAAGCTGTTCCTGGATTTGGTTTGTAATGCATGTTATTTAGTATTTATGCCAATTTAACCGATTTTTCATTTGATTCGTGTAGAGCTTTCATTTCTTTGGTTCAACCTTATATAAGATTCTTGGTTGTTTGGCATGAGACTGCTATAGTGGGAATATTTAGGTTTTAGTTTCATTCCTTGATATTTTGTTTCGAATAGTTAATTTCGTTTTATTGTTGGTGTCTTTTGAGCTCATTTTATTCGTCGTACATCTTTTTGTCGCTTACTTAGGTTTCTTATCCAATTTGCTATTGTGTTAAAACCAATTTTAAATACTGAAGTAGCTAAGATTTGAAGCAGAATATACATGAAACTTTTAAATATTTATCATTTGTAGAGAAGGAAAATCTCTGTCTATATGGATTTCCTAGTGAGCAGTGGGAGGTTAATTTACCTGCTGAAGAGGTCCCTCCAGAGCTTCCTGAGCCTGCTTTGGGTATTAACTTTGCCAGGGATGGAATGCAAGAAAAGGACTGGTTGTCTCTGGTTGCGGTTCACAGTGATGCATGGTTGCTTGCTGTAGCGTTCTATTTTGGAGCTAGGTTTGGATTTGATAAAGCTGACAGGTATTTTCTTTTCCCCTTGCACAGCTTATGGCATGGCATCATGGGATTTCTTGGTTTGAGCGGGTTCAGATGTTATTTCATTTGTTTCTAGGCATGGCTATGTTTTTACATAGTTAAAAAATCAAAATACTTGTTTCTATATTTTATTAATGATTTGCTTTGGCACTGTTGCATGTTATTACATGCTATATTGACCATTGAAATCTTAATTTCTGTTGACTTTTTAAATTTGCTTTTGCGAAGAATTAATATGTGGTGGTTAATATCGTCCTGCTATGAGAGATTTCATTTATGGCATATGTAAAATGGAGAGGCTTTGCACAGCGTTTTCCCCAGTCACGCTCAAAGGTGAATGTTTGGATAATTCTTGGATGTGAATTATGGTGTTAGAAGGCTTTATCATTTCACCCATAGTGTACACCAATTGGAACCATGGCCTTTTCTGTTTCTGTTTTCTAATGTTTCATTATGGATTATTTCAATGTGTAGAGTCATGTTCATGTTTTTCCTTTAATTGGCTAAATATTAACTTTGTGCAGTGCACAATATTTATTTACTGTAATTTTTGCTTATGGAATGATGCAACTTATTTTATCCAAAAATGAAATTAGTTAATATAAGTTTCTAAAATCCATTTAATGCTTTTCTGCACATATATAGTGGACAAGTTTTCACTTAGTTTCAAGGAAGAAAGTACAGGTCTTGATTCTATTCCTCTGCTTTGTTTGCTAACTAATGGCTCAAATTGTGTTTGTTATGCTGCTCTTTTGGCTGTTTCAAACGTTCTTTTCAATAATAGTTTTGGCATTTCTATTGCAGGAAACGCCTTTTCAACATGATAAATGATCTTCCAACAATATATGAGGTTGTGACAGGGACAGCCAAGAAACAAGTAAAGGAGAAGACCTCGGTTTCAAATCATAGCAGCAACAAATCTAAATCAAACTCCAAGGTAATTAGCAATTGCAATTTAAAGTTTTCTGTCAAATCACATAAATGAGGATTAATGCTCGAGTGAGATTTTGTTTAGCATAATTGAGCAAGCTAGATGGAGGCTATGAATAAGGAATTATTTGGCCCATTACATCACTACAAATGGGAACCATATTTTATTTTTCTTCAAATATCTATAGGTACAATTTTAGCTGACATCTCTTGAAACTAATTGCCACTTTCAAGTCATTCAATTAATGGATCATGATTATCATTTTTCAGATGCTAATGCGACACCTGAAAACAAAACAATATTTTATTATGGTTGACATGTATAATTTGATTTTGATCCATGGCATGTGCAGCGAGGTTCCGAATCTCAAGGCAAGTTTTCAAAGATAACGCAGTCCAAGGATGAGGACGACGAGGGCTTGGAAGAAGAGGAGGATGAGGAGCATGGGAACACGTTATGTGGTGCTTGTGGAGAAAATTATGCATCGGACGAGTTCTGGATTTGCTGCGACATATGTGAAAAGTGGTTTCACGGTAAGTGTGTTAAGATTACCCCAGCCAGAGCGGAGCATATTAAGCAGTACAAATGCCCATCTTGCAGCAACAAGAGAGCAAGGCCTTGATGGTTGCGGGGGAGCTAAATCTGTGTATTATATGGAATTGGTAACTGTGTAGTAGGTGAGGTATGTTGTTAGTCATGGTTCCTTGACCTAAGAAAATCTATTGGAATGCTATGTGTAGGTTGGAAATTTGGTGTTTATTTGGTCAGAAGAGTAGGATATTTATAAAACATTTCAGGTTGGGAACCATTTTCTCCATGATCGGGAAAAGCAATTGGTTTATGTTTGGCGACTGTGTTTATATGCAATCTGCCCAGTTTCTTCATTCAGTATTTGCTTAGCTTATGAGAAATCAGGTAGTAATAAAAGAATTACCGAACTCCATGTTGAACGCAGCTGGAATTTCATCCCCCCACAGAAAGTGGTTCTCCAATTGGCTACCAACCTTAATTCTGTGTGGGTAATTAAACATCGAAGCAGTCAGATAAAGGCAGGCAATTAACATTTGCCCATTGTTTCAGATGCCTTGAATCTAGATGGCATTTGTGTACTGATTCTTAATAGATGGCAAAAGCAGAGGATGGTCTGTATTTGTTCATTATCTTCAGCCCATGGTTTCCTATCTGCTGTCCATTAAAAGGCAAAATTTATAAGGCATATTCCGTCTCCCATATTTTGTTATTTTGCCCTCTTAATTTTTATGGTTCATTTTGCCATTTATAATTGATTTTTTGTCCATTTTTATTTTATAAAGTTTGTAAAAACGTATATGAAACTCTCTAATACTAATATTATAAAAAAAAATATTTAACTTTGTTAATGATGTTATGTTAGTATTAAGGAATATTATAAATTAGACACAAGATGAACTAAAGAAAGGAGTTAGAGTAGCTAGATGGATTAAAAAAAAAAAAAAGCGAGCAAAATGATAAAATATGTCAAGTACAAGGAATGTAATATTCCTTATGCCAATATTGAATAATAAATCTCTCTGCCCCATTGGCCCATACCCATCATCAGAAATGTAAACCTCTCTTTTCCACAATACCCACTTTTAGAATTTTTTATTGGCTAACGCCTCAAAATTATATTTTATGAAGCGAATTACCTTCTTAATTTTTTATTTAAGTGTAAATAAATCATTAAATTTTAAATTCAGTACAATTAGGTTTCTTACGTGTTAGGCATTTTAAACTAGAACTGTGAGTCAATTTGGTCTGGTGAGAAACGACTCACTTTATAGAATATTGTTCAATAGTCAATTTGCATAGAATTAAAAATTCAAAACTTATTTACATTGAGTTAAAGTTGAAAAAATAACTTAAACTATAAAATATAGTTTAAAAGTTAATTTGTACCTTATGCCTCTATTCTTCTATCAAACATCTTTATGAAACTAACCTCAATATTTCATTATCTGTCTACTCTCACACAAGATATAAATGAATACTTATCACTTCAAATGAATTTTCACTATTCACATGTATCATATTTATTACAAAAGAAATTAATTCTTCATTTATATATATATATATATATATTTTGGGTACAAAAACTCGAGATATTACATTCTGATTAATATCATTAACTAAATCTTATTGGTAATTCTTCATTTATATTTTCAGATAGAATGAAAGATATCATATTGGGGCACAACAAATCAAGAGCTAAATTTATATTTTATGAATTTTGAGTTTGAAAACTGAATTGGAAGCTAGCTAATCATCACCTACTACCTCCAGAATTTTCTACGTCTCTTGGAGTTCTTCAGGGACGTAATAAAAGCCATACTTTTAAGATTAACTGCATTTACTTTAATCATTAAGAGAATTCCTATCAATGCTCTTAAATCATTTCCGACTATGTTATAAAACAATTAATTTTTTATTTTAAATTTTTTTAAAAATTGTGGGCATTGAAACAATATTATCTATTTTATTTTTTATTTTAAATTTTTTTATTAATATAACTTTCTCAAAATTAATATAAATTTATTGAAAAGAGAAAAGAAAGTTCTTTGTTGCTTTTTAAGGGGTTAATTACATTCATGGTCACTAAACTTTGCATTATTTGTATCTAAATCATAATTTTTTATTTTGCAACACTAAAATCACTAAATTTTATAAATTGTTGCAGAAAAATTATCGCCAAACAATTTTAACGAGTTGTTAGCCGAAAAACTCATTTTTTATAAATTTATTGGATTATAACGGTATTATAACTCTACTATTAGTTACTTATAGCTATATCTCTTGACAAATTGTAAAAAAATTATCATTGATAATAGTATCATAACACCACTATGAGTTATTTTTGACCATATTTTTTTCTAATTGGTCAAGAAATGTGGCTAGAGGTAATTAGTGATAAAATTGTAATACTATTATAACTCAACAAATCCATAAAAAATGAATTTTCTGGCTAATAATTTATGAAAATTGGTTAGTGGTAATTTTTTTATAATAATTTATAAAGTTTAGTGATTTTAGTGTTACAATGTGATTTAAGTTCAATTAATACAAAATTCAATAATTGTGGATATAATTAATTGTACCTTTAAGTTCTATTTGGTGCATGAGATTGTTTAATTAAGTAATAGAATTAGTTTCTAATCCTAGTTCAATAAATTAGATATGGCTTAATAATCCTAATGACTTATTAAACCTACATAATAAGATTTAACTAATACACACTTCCTCCGTGTATTTAATAATCTTTTCCTAATGGGATTTCTAATTCTATAAATTCTAAACTAACCTAACTATTTTATCTTCTCATAAAAAATAGTCTTAATTTTTAGTTTTATTTTTTAATTACATAAGTAGAATAAAAAATATTTAAATAATTTATTTATTTCATCAATTTATTATATTACTTAAATTATCATATTAGATATGATATTATAAATATGGATGAATTAACAATAAGATTAGAACTAACTTAACTAATTATATAGTTTAACAAACCTAATATTAATATTAATTTTATATCTTAAATAATTTAAGAATCAAAATAAAAAGTTTGATTTTAAGATTGTTGAATAAGATAAAACTATTAAATATAAATAAACACTGAAATAAAAGGACTCTTTGGCATGCCCTAGGTTATACTCGAATACGCCAAAGAGAGGAGAAAGGTCATTTGACCCTCTTAAGAATCCTGACATTATTTATTATTGATAGTGATAATAGTATGACCCACGTCATCTTCTGTAAGAAAATATATTATTTAATAATTAGATTAATATATATATTATTTAATAATTATATTAATTTATGAATATATGGTAGAAATTTACCTGCCTATCCACTAACACATCACCGTTTTCAGTTTTCTACTTTCTTTTTATTTTTTATTTTTTACCGTCTTCAGGCTGGAAACATTATCACCAGCAGAAAACAAATCAGTTTCTACCTGAACAACATATTTTAATTTGAAGTTCAAATCAGCTAAGTTCTTTATCTTAACTCTCAATTGATATGAGATTTACTAGATTAAACCTGGAATACAAATGATTCTTCTCGCCCAAGTACATGGAAACAGGAAGAAGAAGAAGAAGAACATGCATTCATGTTACTAATTTAATATACAAGTGTATATTCATTTGCAATAATATTCCCCCATAATTGACAAGAAAAAAAAAGAAGATTATAACAAGAATTTACATTGATAAGATCTCTTGGCAAGAAATAATACATTAGGCATCAAAAATTTGAGAAGGATAAGATTTCTCTTAATTTTATTTTGCTGCTCTATGGAGTAGTCATGACTCATGCAGTGAAACTGTCTCTGCTCTTAGTAGATAACCGTTTCAAGAATTCATAGGTAGTGATCATTGTTGTTGCAGACATAGACGTTGAAACCCATCTTGGCCCTAATCCTCTGTAACAAGCTGTAAATCCAC
The DNA here is from genome assembly GCA_949630135.1 of Balakata baccata. Lineage (NCBI taxonomy): Eukaryota > Viridiplantae > Streptophyta > Magnoliopsida > Malpighiales > Euphorbiaceae > Balakata > Balakata baccata. The sequence goes on from CATIWF010169248.1 coordinate 93,863, forward strand.
CTTCGTTAACCAGATTCTTGACTGTTTGCAACACTGTCAACGGCTGTCTTCTTCCATTTTGTTCTCTATCCAAAACCTGCATCCGCGTCTTAATGGTATCGAGTGGCATAGTAATTATAGCTGAAACTCCGCTAGCCATGGCTGCACATAACCCCTGCACAGCCACCATTGCCTTTGAATCAGGCCTATAACTAAATCCAAAACCACCAGCACCACCATTAACACAACTCTCATCTTTTTTATTTGTGTAGCAAGCAATACCATCCCAAAAAAGCCTATGAGCCACAGAGTATGATGCCCACCAAACTGCATTTGATGGTGCATAAGTCAATATTGATATCCCAAATCCTCTATACAATCCCCTTGCACCATCTGCATACAAAATCTTTCGAAATGCATCAATGCCATTCCTGTACTGACATGGATCAAAACTTGGGACGATAGTCTTGCTACTATTGCTATTGGTATAGTTGCAACCCTGAACCATAAGCCTTTGGCTCACAACATCAATTGGGGTCCAAACTAGCTGTGCAGCCATAGCTGAACTCAACCCAGCAGCAGCATTCGCTATAGCTGTGGCTGTAGTATCTGAGCATCCTAATCTAACACTTGCAGTTCCAACACTGCTCTTAGTCACCTCTAGTGCTGTCATGTAAAGGGCTCTTGCTGGGATTGTTCCCATCAAAGAAGTTCCAAAACCCCTATAAAAACCTCTAATACCTTCATGGCGCATGATCGAAAATGACAAATTTAGTGATGAAATTTGAGCTTGAGAAACCTGTTGCCTAGTCTTTAAAACAACTGCAGGATAAATGGCAGCTGAAACACCAGAAAATAAAGCAGCTCCAAGGAAGAAAAACTTAGATTTATCTAGCATATGCCAATCTATCTCTGCTGGTATATGAATCTCTGAAGCCGAATCATCCTCGGCCGTTCCTAGACTCATTTTAGCCGCTTTCTACTCAATAATCAATCCAAAAAAAGAACACATCCTTCCTCTACCAAACAATCAAAAAGAAAAAAAAAATCCTATTTGCTTATCTCTACTAGGAATCAATACGTTACTCTTGTAAAATAACACTTAGCTAAACTAAACTCAATAAAACTTTTAATCTAAATTACTACTAATCCAACTAAATTAGAAAGAAGTATCAGAGGAAATTCGGAGTCGTAAGGAAAAGAAAAGAAATTTAGTCATTCAGAGTGAGTGAAGCGAGTTGGGAATTCTTGTTTTTTTCCTTCTGGTAAACCAGATTAAAGACCGAAAGTGGATCACCATTAAAGGGTCAAACATTTACTTGCTATGAAAAACCCAATTCAACAGTGATATAATTATACTGAACCCTTACCAGAGACATTCAAAAGGATATAAGCATCTTCACCGCCTCCATCTCTGGCATTAAACAAAACCCAAATGGCAAGAACAAAAAAAAAAAAAGAAAACAGATCACAAAGTGGAAAAAAGAATAAATCAAGTAGAGAGGAGAATAGATGTTAAAGAAAGGGAAATGGGTAGTTTGTTAATAGATGGAAGGAGAAGAGAGAGGAGAAGAGCATGGATTTAGGGAGAGTTTGTCTTATATAAAATAAGATTGAAGCAGGCGAGGTGTAAGCCCTCTGATTTGGTTAAATTGGACAAGTCTGTGGGTGATAAATGTTTGAATCTTATGGGAACAATCAAAGAAAACAAGAAAAGCTTGTAGTAAAGCCGGCGGCTCCGCTCTCAATTTCTTAACTGGGATTAACTGCACAGACATCACATCACTGTCTATTAGTATTATTATCCATTTTTTTCAACCCACATTTTGATTTTCATTCTCCTCCCATTCATATCAGTTATATATATATATATTAATAAAAATAAATAATTAAATATATTATATTCCATCTACCTAAAAGTTTAATTATTGTTTAGTTGTTGATATGAAAAATTATTGTTTATAATTTGATATAATATATTATTATTTTTTTTATATTTAAAATATATTATTTATTTTTTAAAAATTTGATATATTCTATTAAAATTTAATATATTATATTAACATTTTTCTAATATATATATATATGTATATATTTTTTTAAAATTTAAAAAAATTATATAATTTAATAAAAGTAAAATAAAAAATATACAGTATACAATTTCCCTTTAATGATACCATGCTTTTGTTTTCATAAATCATAACTATCTTCAAATTGAAGAAAATAAATTAGTGTTCAAAATTAATAATTTTTATTCAATAGTAAATGGGAGGAAAATTTTTACTCTGACAAAATGAGTCATTTGCAGGCTGAATGGATTTGATCTGACTGGACTTTTTTTTTTTTTTTCACTTAACAAAGAATAGGGAACACCAACAATTTGATGGATCAATTTCTTTATTATAATAATTTAAATATTATTTATAATATAAAAATAATTTAATTTTTATTTTATAATTAAAATAATTTTTAAAAAAATTGAATTATTATAATTTTTATAATTGAAATACTATTAATAAAATTTATCTTAATTTAATTGATAGATTTTGATTTTCATGACTCGTTAAGTATGACTGAGGGTATATCAGTCCTTCCAACAATAAATGTAACAAATCAGTTATATGAGAAGGTCCCGATAAATTAGCATTGAATTTTTATAGTTTAAGTAAGAATTTTTAATTCCAATCTCAATACGCAGATATTTTAGAATTTTTAATAGAGTATTTAACTACTTTTTACAATTTTATTCAATATAAATATAATTAATTTCAATCTATTTATATATAGATTGAAAATACATATAATTTTGTACTAAAAAAAAGTAATAAGTCAATCATATTCAGAGTTACTCAAAAAATGATATATGGCAAAAAAGAAAATTCATATTTAGGTTATTGAAGTATTCGATTTTTTCTAATATTCTTATTTGATCTAGATAACAGTAACACATGCACACTTCCACACTCTAACTAAATCTGAAATCACGTGCTCCTATATCATAATTTATGAAGATCCACGTGATTAAATGTACTTTTGGATAAAGTTAGCTAATTAAACAGCATGTAATTTTAAAAAAAAAAAATTGTCGTGGTTTGCCGATAATATAAATTAAATTTATCAGAAAGAGCGATTAGATTTAAAATTTCACTAAATATCTTGGAAATAGAAAAATACACAAATTTTCTAAAAAAATTAATATAATTATATTAATTAATTGGTTCGTTTAATAATTTAATTTATTTATAAATAGTATTAATAATTTATTAATTATAAATTTATTTCTATTAGAATTAGGTAATTATATTTTATATATATAAAAAATAACTAATATTAGAAAGAAAAAAATTAATTTAATAAAAAAATTAGAAAAATACGGTAAAAAATTTATAATAGATAAAATAATTTAACAATTATAATGGACAAAATAATAAATAAATTATATAATTTGATGTGATTTTTTTATATATAGTATAATATAAGAATATAATTAACAACTATTAATATTTAAATTAAATGTGATTTAATTATATAATAATTAAAAGTAACTAAAATTAATTTATTAGACAATATTATTGTTATACTTATTTAATAATGATGAATTTAATTATTAAAAACTATATATACCGTATGTGAATGATTGAAAATATAGAGGACAGTTAAAATAATTGTAAATAAAAAAATATATATAAAAACCAAATGACGATTAATACGTGCAAGACACATTAATAAAAAAAAAAGTATTTTGAAAAGAAATAAAGAATTTTAACCGGTTGTAAAATCGGATCAGTCCAGCCAATTTAACCGGAAATCAACTTATTTTGACTGGTTTTTCTGGATATTTTTAAATTTTTTACAAAAAAATTAATTATTAAATTTGGTCCAATTTATCTAATTCAATCGCTTCAACAAAAAAATTGATCCCAAAACTATATGTGTTAACTATAAACTAATCAAATTAGACAAAATAACCATATTTTTAAACAATTAATTCACCTTTATTTATAAAATAATATCTTATCTTCATTCTTACTTTTTTTTTGTGAGATTGTTCACTTATTTTTACATTTTTTTTATATTACTTTTTTTTTACAATTTAAAAATTTTGGCTGATTGTATCTTCAAATTATAAATTATATTTATATTTAATAATTAATTAAATGTTTACTCATACAAATATATAAAATACCATTTTAAAGAGATTTTACATAAGGAGAGAAAACCCTAGCCTCTCACATAAAGAGATTTTACATTTTCTATATGGTATGTGCCATAATGCTATAAAAAGCCTAGCTCTTCGTAAATTATATCGGATTTAAAATACCAGTAAAACCAAATAAAAAGAAATTACATTTCCTATACTACCATTCAACTTAGTACTAATATACAGTGATATATCCATTAGTTTTAATTTCTAACACTAACATTTTTCAACTTTAAATAATGTA